>QAXD01000146.1:30195-70831 GCA_004335575.1 Haematococcus sp. NG2 | reverse complement strand
GCAGGACCCGCCTCTCCCAGTGCTACAGGCACTGCTGGGTCTGCGAGCCCCGCTGCTGGCCGGTCGCCCGCAAGCAGGCAGCTGTCGCTGCCGTCGGCGGCTGCTGAGGCGGCGTCGCCCGTGCGGACCGCGTCAGCTGTGCTGGCCTCGGTGGGGCTGGGTGCAGGTGCAGCAGCTGGGGTGGGAGCTCAGAAGGTGAGGATCCCAGAAGGTGAAGGTGGGGGGCGGTTAGAGCTTGGGCGGCTGGGTAGCAGTGGTGGAGGTGCGGGCCCTGGGTCACCCACCCCTGCCTCCCCCATCTCATTGCCGCCCCTCAATCGTAAGCCACGCGTGCCCACCTCCACGATCAGTGGGGCCAGGCTGCCTCCCCTCTCAACAAATGGCTCAACAGCGGCTTCCCTGACGCTTGAAGAGGACACAGCTTCTGAGGCTGTGGGCGGGGCCCAGCAGGCGGCATGAGGCATTGAAAGCGAGCTGGTGGTGTGTGCTTACCATTCATTTTGTTGGCGTGTGGGCGGAACTGCGTGTGCATCATGTGTGGGAGCACCTTAGCTTTCAGGGACGTGGAAGGATTGTTATGGGACCTGTGTGACCTTGTGCAGTGTCCTTATGGAGCACGGAGGAGACAGCCACTTTCGACTTGAAGGCCCATCCCAATCCGCATTAATCTTAGCATTGAACTGTGCTTGTGCGGCGTGTGGTGTTTGTGTCATAAACAATGCGGTGGAAGAATGGTAAGCGGTGGGTGGGCTGCAAGTTCCTGCTGCTGGAGTGTCCGTTTGTTAAGACAGAGCTGCAATGTACCTTGAACAGCTGTGCCCTGACTGCAGATGGTGATTGGAAGATGTTTACACACTGTGGAGAAGATGGGTTGAAGCTTCTGCCCCCTGTTGGATGGATGGACTTAGCAAGTGCAACAGTGTTCTGGCTATGCTTGTGTGACTACACCATGCACAGATGTCCTCACATGCTTAGCGCTGCAATGGCTGGTTGTGGTGGATGGCTGTGAGGTGGGACGTGTGATGCGAGGCCTAATGGCTGCACACTTACTTGCGACAAAGTGCCCCTACTCAACTTACTTTTTGACTCTTTTGGTGAGCAAGCCAAGCGAACAGCGACTGGCTCGTGCACCCATAAATCTGCGACAAAGATTTACACTCATTGCTTGTGTTGCCTGTTAGTGATCCCTAACTGATGCTGCGCCATTGTCTTTTGCTCCTATAGCATGGCGGGTCTAAGAAGATCCACGCCGGCCAACTTGCTCCTTCTTGACTTGAAGAGCTCACCTATTCATGTGATTGTTTAGGCCAGGTCAGATGGACCACACATCTGATGGCTGCTGGAGTTCGTGTTGGGCTGATTGTTTTGAATTCATGATACCAGACTTGCAAGCTCTGCTCTCACCGCCCCCAGATGTGCTGCATGAGCTCCGCAACACTCCTGCTGCAAGCAGCACCTCAACGATGGCTGGGATGTAATGCTTACTGTAGTGGTTCGGTGGTATTCGCTGGTTCGGTGGAGCGTCATTTGAGGCTGCGTGCAGATACGCCAGGCGTTTGCAAGCAGCTGTATGTACAGCCCATTAATCAGATCACGGTTTGGACAAGCTCCTCATTGTGCACTTTAAAGTTCAAATTTGCTCTCACACCTCTATCTCATCAGGTGAAACTCTGCGGAATGTACTGTTCATGGTGAGCAACAGTTGCAGCCTGCAGTTCCTAAAGTTCCTAACAGAGCCTTCATTCAGGTTCTAACTGCTCCCATCGCCCAACTGCCTGCACCACAATCAACATTGGTGCACAGATGCACAATACATGTTGTTTTTGTTACAGAAGCTGCAGGCGCCAGTCAAGGCCCTCTTGGCATGTGAGCACAGGACATCTCAGATGCCAACAGGCCCCGATAATGCGAGCTGATACCTTAGGGCCACTCTGAACTGCCAGGTGCCTTCATGTTCATGTTACACGAGCTTCAGCCAGTCACGGGCTGATCAGGTGCCTTGCAGCACGATGCAGCGGTCGAGCCGGTGCTGCCTCAGTGTCACACCTGTGGCACAGGAGCACACAGCACACATGCATGCACTGAGCCATCGGCATGAGCACACATGAGTTCACTGTACAACAGTTCAGTACACATGAACTCTGGTTCCTGTGATGCATAGTGTGAGCAGGGATAGGAGGCCGTTTGCCAGGGCCTTCGGCACTTCGGCAAGGCCCCTCCAGTGAACACATCATCACATGGAACCTCGCTCTTGGAGCACAATGTCTCTGTGCCAGGCCCGAGTGAGCAAGACACTGCTGGGCCTGTGAACCTGAGCCCCCCCTTGTGCCTTTGCATGACCCGTTGGTGCAATGCAATCATCATCAGCCACTAGGATGCAGCAGGGCACTGCATGAGTGGGACACCCAGGCACCCAGCCCACCAGCAGGGGCACGGAGGGCACGCACGCATGCATGCATCATGCATGCATGCACAGAAAACACCACTGGGCATGGGTACTCACCTGCAAGCCTGAGCAGGTGCTTGGATGCCACATAGCACGCATCACTGGGGTCGCGTGGCAGAGGTGGGGGAGGTGGGAAAGGCGTCATCTGTGGCCCGCACCCGCCCCGCCCCCCGCCCCCAACTCTCCCTGCACTGCCAGGGGCCGTCCCCTGGGCCGAGCTTTGCAGCCCATCTGCACACAGCGCGCCGCGCGCCTGGTCCCGGCCGCCCCCGGAATCCGCTGCCGAGCCGCGCCCAGGAGTGGTGTGGGAGGCGGAAGCAGGGCTGCCCCCTCCAAGGCTGTCCCCGTTGTACCCGACTGCCGGGTGCGACCAGTAGGGCTGGTGGTTGTGGTGCTGGTGGTCGTCGTGCACCTTGCCCTGCGGCAGGCAGATAGCAATAAAAATGACACCAGCACTTTGCAAGACACTGTGCAGACACTGCCACCAGATGTCAGCAGTGCAGCAGCAGCAGCATGCTCACAGCTGTGAGCACCGGGCCAGGATGAACAGCTGACAACAAAAGAAAGAAACAACCGACGCAACAACTACCTCACACTACCTCACACGCACCTCATGGTACACCACCTCCTGGATGCCAGCCTGGATGAGCAGCTTGGCACACTCGTTGCATGGGAACAGTGTGACGTACACGGACTGTGCAGCGGCAGCAGGTAGCAGGCACATGGGATCAGGCGCATGCATGCGTGAAAACTTCTGTGAAAACATCTGTGAAAAGCCGTGTTATCATTTTGTCATTATCAGCCGCGCGCATGTGCGCAAGTGAGACCGTGATGAGTCTGATGACTTGAATGAGGTGCACACAAAAACGTCATGGCTTGAAGCTGCACACAAAGCAGGGGTCAGGGAGAGTGAGTTGATCGCACGGCTGCACCCTAAGTCAACCATAAGGGGCCCTTCTGGGTTGATCATCAGTCTGCACCCTAAGAGAGCGGTCACATTGGGTTTCGTTTTTGTTCTCGTTTTGTGTTTACAACATGATAAGTCAAGGTGCGCAGCAAAACCTTGTAACCATGGAGTGAGGCGCCACGCACCGCGCCCGCGACACTCGCCGCGTTCTTGTTCAGCAGTGCGTTTGCCTCCGCATGAACCACGTAGGGGTACTTGGTGCCAAGGGGATTGGGCGCCCCCTCATCCTCATCCTCATCCTCAATGTCTGCGCCGCCCTCCTGCAGTACATCATGTGTACCGCCTGTACCGCCCATACCACATGTACTGCCGGTGCCGCCCGTACTGCCGCCAGGCCCCACAGAGGGCGCGGATGAGCCCCCGAAGAGGCTCCTGCCCGCGCCTGAGCCGATACTCAGAGGCAGGGGCTTGGTGTGCGCTGCCTTGCGCGCGCGCGCCTTCTTGGCCCAGGGCAGGGCGGCATCAGGGCAGCCCCTGCAGCCACGTGCCAAGACTGCCAATCCTTAACGCCTTTCCTTAGCGCCCTGCCATAATGCCTTTCCTCGACGCCTTTCCTTTCCACACTTGTCAAGCAATGGGGTGATCATCATGCGGTGCCACACGTGCATGCCACTAATGCCTCTCCTTCACACGTGCCAAACAATGGGTCGATCATCATGCGGTGCCACACATGCAAGGAGGCAGGTGCTGAAGTCCATGATGTGAGGCCATGCACCAAGTGGAACGAGGCTGCTGCAGTGGGCATGCACACAGCCACCTCCACCTGCCCATTACTCTTAAAGCCATCTCTACCCATTTGAATGGCCTGAGAACGAGGTGTTGGATGCTGTCTCCTCACTGCATTTGCAAACACAGGTGTGTATGCACTATGCAGGCAGTGCTCACCGAGGGAAGCCGTTGTAGCCGATCCCTAGCACCACCTTGTTTGCATCCACGATCACAGCTCCCACCTGTCATGTGAATCCGGAACGCGGTCATTCTTGGCACATTCCATAACAGCGGCACACTACAGCTGTCAGCAGCTCGCCGGAGCCTGGCAAACCGGACCAGAGAGTCGTACATCTGCTTGGCACATGCTAATGGTAATAGTTATGTTACGGAGCATGGACGCCAACTTAGCAGCGGCAGGGCAGGGGATGCATGCCAGGCGGGGCAGGGGATGCATGCAGCAGGGCAGGGGAGGCATGCACGCCAAACATCGTTTGTACCTGCTTGGCCAAACCCTAAACTTTGAACCCTGACCCCTGAACCCTAAAATCTAAACCCTCGTACCTGCTTGGAGGGGTCCTTTGAGCGCTGTGCGGACAGGAAGGCCAGTGCCATGAAGTAGTCGTCCCATTGCAGGTACCTGCAAGTGGGTCCACAGATGCCAGGGACAAAAGGAGCCTCAGCATTCATCAGCATTGGTGCCTGCACCATCGATGTGACGTGGGGATGCCCCAGCACGATTCGCAGCCAATCTGGGAGCTGATCAGATCGATCATTCGGTCAGGCGAGGTGGGCAATG
The DNA here is from genome assembly GCA_004335575.1 of Haematococcus sp. NG2. Classification (NCBI taxonomy): domain Eukaryota; kingdom Viridiplantae; phylum Chlorophyta; class Chlorophyceae; order Chlamydomonadales; family Haematococcaceae; genus Haematococcus; species Haematococcus sp. NG2. The sequence continues at coordinate 65,911 of QAXD01000146.1, read as the reverse complement.
GTTGATGACACCCTGCTGCAGCATGCAGCGTTGGAGGCTGCAGGGGCACATCCTAGGTCTAGGCTGAAGCTGCTCGGGGAATGCACGAAAGGACTTTCCTACACAGGCAACGAGGCCCACGTAACCCCTAAACCCTAATTCCTTACAACCCTCAACCCTAAAGCCTCAAAGCTCATCCAGCCTCACCCCGTGCGGGGAGAGGGGTCATAGGGGTTGAGCCGCCGGATAGGAGGTGAGTACTCAGCGAGGCCCATGGCCCGCGCATGCATGAAGGGGGTGTGGCTGTCCAGCTGCATCTGCTGCTGCCCCTGCCGCTGCTGCTGCTGCTGCTGCTGCTGCTGCTGCTGCTGCTGCTCGAACCGTGCTGGTTGTTGTTGCTGCTGCCCCTGCTGCTGCTGCTGCTGCTGCTGCTGGGGCTGTGCTGGTTTGGGTTGCCGCCACTGGCCCTGCTGTGCTGTAGACTCCTTGTCACAGGTGCTCCAGGGGTGTGCTGCCTTGCGGGCAGGTGCGCTGCATGCGATGGGCTGCAGCAGCTCTGGCTGCCCAAAGTGTGAAGCTGGGTGGGCAGGTGGAGACCCAGCTGCTGCATGGAAGTGTGCTGGGGGTGCAGGAGATGAAACCAGGCATGCAGCACCTTGATGTGATGGTGTGATGGCGTGTGTCACACAAGGGTGATCCACCTCATGTGTCTCATCCTGAAGGCCCGTGCCACCACCACACCCAGCATGCAAGCTGATGCTGGACTGACGGGAGCACTCTGGCACTGCATGTGCATGCAGCTGGAGGCTGGGTGCGGTGCTGCTGTCCATGCTGCATGCGTTCTTGCTGTTGTGTGTGACAGTGCAGGCTGCATGGCAGTGCTCCACCCCATGCACCTCCACAGCCCGGACCTCCGAGCCTTTGGCAGGGCTCAGCAGCGGCAGCGGCGACTCAAACAGGCGCCGTTTGCTCCGTTGCTGCGCCTGGTCGCCCCGTGAGTGCCCCTGCCCAGTGCTATCGCTATTGCCTGGAGCATACGCGAGTAGAGCCCATGTTCCAAGCGCAGCGAGCACTGCAGACGATGCTGCAAAGAGCGCAAGCGTAGGGAGGCTCACTACCACGAGACCAGTACCATCCCCGGGCGACCCCATATGAAATTTTACATCAAAAACTGCCAGGATCAATTAGTAAGGGCGCATCGCACGTTCGTTCCCGCTGCTCGGCGTGAGCTGTCATGCGCTGTCAAAAATGTCACAGAGTCAGAACTGTGAGACAGATTGTATGCATCTAGTTGCATGTTGAAATGGTTTAGTTGGCTTGAATTGTTTGGAATGGTTCTTTCAGAATCAACAATCATACTCGGGGCATAGCAGTAGGTATGCCCAAACATGCACAGCATGCTGCACATGGTTGCATGTTGACAGCCTATCCACTCCGAAGCCGGCTAGGTCACCGCCCCAATCCAGGCCATGGTACTTGCTATGATACCTGCTTCATTATCCTGGTTCAGCTGAGTTTGGGCAGCATCCACCCGTCCATCCATACCCATCCATACCCATCACCAATTCACCATCCATGGACCATGGTCCATCCACCCACCATCACTATCCACAGTCCATCCACCGACCATCGCCTCGCATTATGGTGGGGCACATGTCACTGCGCAGGTCCTGTGACTTGACATCGCCAGGAGCTCAGACAGGCTGCTCACCCTCACCAAAACAACCCACAGGGGGCCTCTCACCTGGACACCACATGTCTCTGTAACCTAAGCACACACACAAACAGTCTCCACACACGCAGCACATCAGCACACAGTGATTGGTGGACTTGTTTTGTGGCCTCCATCTGGACTTCAGCACATAAGAGGTGCTGCAGCATACCAGCCGCAGGCCCACAAGACAGTACGATGAGGAATGGAAGCTTGACGAACACAGTGCGCGGCAGGTCCATCGTATGGACTGCACTGCACCCTGATGCTGTCCTATTAAAACAGCTGAAACACCTGCTCGTGCGATTGTAACACCTGCTCAAACAGCCAGCGGCAACCTCATCCGAATGCATACAGCATGCTGAGGGCGCATGGCCGCATGCACAGTGAGCAGCGTGCAGCTGCTGTGCGCGAGGAATGAACGAAGCAACACCCTCACTGCCCCTGCTGCACCAGGGAACACGGGTCCATCCGTGCCTGGCCCGTCTCTTCATCCATGGATGGGCACAGGGGCCCCGCGCGCTGCAGCTTGGCGTGCACCTCCGGCCACCAGCGCGCCTCTATCGCGTCATCCATGCCCGGGAACAGCGCCTTGTACTGCGTGAGAGCACGCCGCCAGTACAGCAGCCGCGCGCGCGGGCACAGGTACCTGCACGCACATGGGGGCAGTACATGACGAGCGGTAAAAGGGTGGCAGTATGGACGGAATGAAGCAAGGCATGAGGCAGGCATACCATTTGGTGCAATCTTGAGTTGACAAGAAAGAGGCGTCTGACCAACAGCCATCGCACTGGCAAGAGCTCATACATGGTTGACAGGAAGGAGTGCAGCCATTTGCCCACCCAAACGAACACCGAATAACCCCATGCAGTAGGCAACCACACCCTCTTACTTGGCTGAGAAGCGGTTGGCCTGCCTGATGATCTGCCGCAACTGCTTCTCAGCGCGGGGCTGTTGCCAGTACTGCAGGACGTTGATGATGTCCGTTGCGTTGTCCCTGCAGCATGGTGCATGTTGCCCAGAGCAAGGGGTGAGTGCATGCGGCATGCGGCACATGGCGCATGGTGCATGGAGAGCGTGGAGTATGGCGCATGGAGAGCATGGCGCATGGCGCATGGAGAGCATGGAGCGTTGTGGTGCATGGTACCAGCGCGTCCTCCATGCACACACGTCCTCTGCTCAATTGACATCTTTGCCATGTGCCCACCCTTGCACCAGCTGCCATTCAAGCTACAGTACGCAAAGGTGCATCCCATCACAACCTGGCTGGCTGAGGCTGGCCTGTATGTGGACAACCGAGTTGTTCAGGCTACACAACAATCAGTACCATGCACCCTCCCTCATTCATGAATTGCAAATCGACTCACATAATCAGCTTCCCAAGTGCTCCTTCCCTCGAAGCCACTCACTTGAAAATGGGGATGTAGTGCTCGTATTCTCTGAGGGACCTGTAGTAGTACTCCCCCCTGAAGCTCTCCTCCTTTAGCACTGCGCTGTTCATGAGCAGCAGCTTGGATAAACGGTACGCTGCAAACACGCCGTCCAGGTTCATCACGAACTTGTACCTGCAACCAGGCAGTACAACCAGGGAGCATGGCGTGCGTCACATGTTGGGCAGTACACTGTGTCATTGCGTGCGGTAGCTGGGCAGGTGCACTGCGTGATAGGGGAGGATGTACAATCGGTGTGGCAGGTCAGGCTACAGAAACTAAAAACAGACAAGCGTCAGTACAGGCGGTACAGGCGGTACAGGCAGTACGTACCGCGCAAAGTCCTCATTAGCAATCCAGTCGTGCCACGGCAATGGTGCGTCATCACCAGCAACATACCCAAAGTCAATCAGCTGCTGTGCCAGAGGGTTTTCTTTGGTGAGCTGTGCCAGGTAGTGTCTAGAGCAGTTGAACTGAAGGGCACAGGAGTATGGGCATCTTCATTGCTGACCCCCAGTAGCAGGCATTTGGCCAATCTTGAGTGTGCCCAAGGCACTTGGGCGCAGCAAGGCTGAGGTGCACGGCTTAAGTGCTGGCCCTCTCAGTCAGAACCAGCCCACAACCCTTAAGTTGAGGCGGCACACATCAGGTACATCGGTGTTCATCACGTGAGAACATGCACGGCCATCACCCATACTAAGAGTGCATCCACGTATGCAGTACATTCCCGCCTTTCAGCCGACGCACATAGTAGGAGGGGATCATGTCAGTGTCGCACCAGTGTGTCCCTGTGAGCGCCCATCACAGTGCAGAGGAGCCATAATTGAGGACGTTGCAGGCAACAACTTGGTCCGCTGACAGGCTATAAGGCCCATGCTGGAGCAAAGCAGACAGCCTAAACAGCCCCGTGATAGTGCAGTCAACATGAAGCTGAATGTTGGCCTCCACAGACCTCCCTCATTTCCCAAGGCAGGTGCCACGCTAAGAAAGGCTGGGTCTATCCACGCTTACCTCTCCAGAAAGCACGGTTGTCCTTCAGCTTCCATGGGAATCTGGCAGCCTTTGCCACTGGGTTCTTGGGCCACTGAGGGCACCCAAATGCAGCCAGCAGCAATACAGGCATGTCACATATTTCCACAGCACATTTTACAAGTGAACAACACGTCCACATGTCCCTTGACCGTGCAGGTCTGCATGTATGCTGTTGCTGACCCCACCCATCGATGCTGCCAAAAGAACACACCCGGCAGCTGCTGCGCGGCCACCCACTTTTGTCAGCTGGGCACGTGCTGTGGCTGCGCAGCATTCCCACGGCAAATTGATTGCCGCGATCAGGCATGACAAGCTGCATGCTGCTGAGGCATTCAACGGCTTCGCATGCTAGCCCACAATGCCCTCATATTGTCCTATCTCCACCTCAGGTCGGACCAACCCCCACCCAGAACCCCCTTGCCACACCTTCGGCACAAGGATGTCTGGACCCAGTGGGAAGTTGCTCTTGTCTCGGTGGTGCAGCTGCGGGCGAGGGTCAAGAGAGGAGTGGGAACGAGCACGTGACGCGACCAAGAAACGGCAAGAAACGGCAAAGCGTGTACTGGTAATGGTAATGCCACCCGGCGACAGCTGCTGGGTTTCTGACTGGAGATCAGCTTTTTGAGTAGCAAAATCAACACAGCTGCTGCAGCAACGTCCAATCCCTGCCTCAGGACGCGCACTCCTGTTGATCCGTGCAGCAGCAGCAACGCCAGCAGTGCACCTACTAAGGTCGTGCCTGTCGTGCTCTCTCAAGGTAACACCCCTTACCCTTACCTTTTACCTTACCCTTACCCTCACCCCTTACCCTTACCCTTACTCAAGGTAACACCCCTTACCCTTACTCACCACTTTGGCCAGCGACAGCACCGGCACCTCGCACTCAGACATCTTGTAGCACATGGGCATGTCGTACACGTTGAAGAGGAACAGCGCGTTGGGCAGCGTGACGCTGGTGCGCCAGAACTGGAAGGAGTACTCGGCATCCTGTAGAGGGTCAAGGGAGTATGGGGTAAGGGTTTAGGCCCCTAGCCGGTTAGGGTTTAGGGTTTCTTGGTCAAGCGCGCACAAAATGGGACGCCGAGCAGTACACACAACAGGCGATGCGCATCGTGCGTGGCAGACATGGCAAACGTGGCAGAACCTTCCCAAGCTGGTGTGGCAGATGTATCATGAATAACAACACGGCGTTTCACTGAAGTTTCTGCATGCCAGAGCCTGACAGTCTGTAGCCAAACACCATCACCAGATGCCCAAGCTAGTCCTGAATACCGGGAGCCGCACCACTACAGCACCTATGAGATGTCAGGAGGGTATGCGTGCGCCAGGCTCGCTCGGTGGCTGGAGTAAGCTGACCGCAGCACACGACTCACCCGCATGAAGTAGTTGCATGTCGGGTTCCTGCACAGCCGGGGGTCTTCCTCGGACACGAAATACATCTGTGTGCCACACATTCAAGTGTGATTCATGTGTGCGTTCGGTGCAGTCCGTACATGGCGGCGGTACAGGATGGAGCGGGCCGTTCGTATCCCATGCACTTCCACGCACATGCACACATGCACTTCAACGCACATGCACGTGTGCGCGTGTGCAGCTCCAAGCAGCTTTGCCATGCGCATCGCGTGAACGAGGATGTGCAAGCAGGTGCCATCTGGGAGCCCTCCATATGACAGCCCTTCAGCACCCTAGGTTTAGGGCTTAGGGCAACCAAGGGACAACCAAGGGAGTTGAGCACTGACCGTGTTGTTGTAGATGAGCACCACACGCTGCACGTCATTGTTGGGGAAGTTGCGCAGGAACTCCTCCAGCTTGGGTGTCGACAACTTTTGTGCTTGTGCCCGCCACTGGTCTAGGTCCGGCTCCAGGTTCTCCCTGCCACGTGTGCGCACAGCAGTGTGGTGCAGGACAGCAGCATGTTGCACTACGCCTTTATGATGTACCCTGTTTCCATTCGTATTCACCGTGCTCCTTGCCTGCCCTCTGATGGTTGGGGGTGTCTTGGTAGGCAGTATGAGATGGTGTTACTTGGTCTGCACCTGCTGTGTGCGAGCTGCGCTGCTGGCTGCTGGCAGTAATTGAACAAGAAGCTGAAGAGTGCATGCGCTCGCTGCTGCAGGTTGCTGAGGTGCTCAGCATGGTGAGGCATGTTTCTGTTGAGGCTTGCGTGTGTGCTGCATGTGCATCGTGGGACCTCCCAGCATTGGCGAAGTTCACGCAGAAGTGTGGTTGGGCAGCTGTGTGGTGGTTGCTGACCCAGCGCACAGTGCAGCGCGCCAGCATGGCCAGCAGCTGTGATTTCTATGGAAGGGGGCAGCATGTCATAGCACCGGGGGCAACCAGCACATGGTCGTTGCAGCGTGTCGTGCTGGGCGTACAACCATGCACTGCTTGTGCGCCACCTGGTGTCAGCTTGTACTCTGTGACTGCTTCATCACGCACAACCGCGTCATTATCCAATACGGGGCAGCATACCCGTGGCCGTCGTATCACTGCGCAATTGCGTCTCGCGGAGCAGACTCAGGCATGTCTGTACCTGAAGAGCAGATCAAGCTCCTCCTCTTGTGTGGCGCATAGCACTCTTGTAGACGAGACGTTCACCTCCGGATGCGGGAGTGGTGCTGGTGGGAGGCATCCCAGCTTTGGGTGGCACCTTCCGTCATCCCATGCGTATGACTTGAAAAAGCAAGAGGATATCAACAGTATGATGAGAAAAGCCTTGCGCATGGCCGGTAGATCTCCGCACCCCCAACCCCAGCTGCTTCACATTGCGTGTTGTCAAGGATTCTACATGAGCATTTCATCAAACAAAAAACGGAAAGAATAGGCCGCACGCGGTGCGGGCCACCCAAAAGTCGACTGTACCTCCAGAAGTACAGCTACTGCCATGCTCACTGGCATCTCACTGGCCTGTGTATAGTGGCCCCAGAATCTCCAGGTGCAAATAACCCTGCCATCGACGCATGTCACATGCTGACAACACCCCACCCATAACTCGCACAACAATTTAACGCACTCCCAACAACACTGTCCTCCATCGTGGTCAGGCAAGGGGCGCACGCTGACATGGTTCCGGGCCATGCTGCCCCGGGCACAGGGGCCCCGCGCGCAGCAGCTTGGCGCGCACCTCCGGCCACCAGCGCGCCTCAATCGCGTCATCCATGCCCGGGAACAGCGCCTTGTACTGCGTGAGAGCACGCCGCCAGTACAGCAGCCGCGCGCGCGGGCACAGGTACCTGCACGCACATGGGCCAGCCAGTGGTTCATGACTGTGACGTGTACCATGCGTTTCAAGTTGTGGCCATAAAGCCCAGCATGCACCCACGACTGTCACCACAAGGTAGCATCACAAAACACGAAAAAAGCGCACAGGTCAGCAAGCTCGCAGTCAACAGACTCATCAAACTGTGGGCATGCAATCTGCCCAACCAAACACGTGTAGCTGCACCTACTGGGCCCCAAACGCGTTGGCCGCGCGTGAGATGTGGCGCAGCTTGTTCTCATACTGCGGCTGACGCCAGTGACGCAGAATGTCGAGGATGTCTGTTGCGTTGTGTCTGCCATGAGTACAAGCGCATAAGCATGAGCATTCGCATCAGCATCAGCATACCATGAGCATGAGCATGCCACATGCATGGGCGCCAGCCATTGAACGCATGTCATCAGAAGGTGTCAACATGTCTGCACCACCTTCAGCCAGTGAGCTTGAGGAAGGGGTCAGGCACAGCATCAGAGCTGTGTGCATCCCCTTGCCAGCACAACCCTCACGGCTGACACACTGCCCATAACCTCCAGCACTCACTTAAAGATGGGGATGTAATGCTGGTACTCCTGTAATGACCTGTAGTAGTATTCACCCCTGCAGTTCAGCAGGTGATCCAGTCCCAGCACAGCATCACACCAACAGGTTTGAATGAAGAACTGCCCCTGCACAATGAAACCTTCCTAACTAAACTTCATGCTCCGTCTGCTGGCGGTTTTACAGCCAGCCATGCCCGCTGGTGTGCACAGACGGGACACCAGAACAACGCCAGCACACGCAGTGGTAGCAACCTGGACTGCCCGCCCCTCACGCACTTGTAGCTTTCCTCTTTTAGCACCACACTGTTCATGAGCAGCAGCTTGGACAGGCGATATGCGGCAGTCAGACCATCGAGGTTCAGGATGAATTTGTACCTGCAGGTGAACCAGGCCGTTCAGCAATGGTCACTGTTGCTACCTTCCAGTTTGTTTGGTGGAGCACCTGACTCAAGCACTGCTGACATGCACAGCCTTCTAGGAGGCCCCCTGATGCCTCAACGCCAAGGCACCACCCGTATGCCGATGAGAATTCGTGTGATAGGTAACCCCGCGCAATGGTCCTTACCGCGCAAAATCCTGGTTAGGCACCTTGGGGTACCAAGCCACAGGAGCATCATCACCAGCTACATATCCAAAATCAATCAGCTCGCGTGCCGCACTGCTGCGGTTGACCAGATGGCCCACATAAAAGCGTGAGCAGTTGACCTGTATGCGAAGGTCAGCAGACAATGACAGTCATAAATTCATCTTGAACCACAACCACGCCACACCTCTCAGACAACTGTGGCCTTGGGAAGGCATGCCCAACATAAGAAGGCGCGGTGACTGTCACCACTGCCTGACGTCACATCCTTCCTGAGCTGCCTCTGCACTTATTTACTTACTTAGCCTCTACACTTACTTAGCCTCTGCACTTACCAACTTACTTACTCACTTACTTACTCACATAGAACTGAGGCATGCCCTCCTCACACCAGTGAGTGCCTGCAATGCACGCACATTATAACATACAAGGCGTTCCAGCATCTTAACGTTTCGGGTGCCTCACCACAAGGCGCCACCACAAGCCTGCGCCTTTCTGTGCATAACGGTTGGCAGCTAACCTGGTAAGATTCAGCAAGCATGCTACCTGCTACATGACATGTCAGGTGCACATGCTGCATTGCATGTGTGCACCAGGGATGTATGACACCTGCCCTTAGCATTAGCATACTGAATCCACATACCACGCCAGAAGGCCTTGTCAGATTTGAGACGCCATGGGAAGCGGGCAAAGTAGGCAGTCTGTTTGGACGGGAGCTTTGGGACCAAGATGTCTGGGCCCATGGTGTAGTTCACACCATCCTCACGGAACACAGGCCTAACCTGCACCCAAGGCCCACGTAGGTGACATATGAGCAAACAACCACGGATGTCAGCGGAGATAAGAACTATAAGAAGGGTGTAAGGACGGCAGCCAGGTCAGCAGTCATACAGGACAAGGAAGCATGCAAAGGTGCGTCAACATGGTTTCCCCTCAAGGGCAGGCATGGATGGATAGGAGGACACGAGGGCGATTTGTTCCTGGACCACACCAGCACAGCTGCCTCACTCCTAAATCAGACAGACACGCAAGTACATGCGGCCTCAGCTGCTTTGGGTGCATGGGATGTGGGTAGAAGGGGAGTGCAGAAGTGGTGGAGTGTAGTGCCCACTGCAGCACTCACAATCTTGGCGATGGACAGTGGTGGGATGGGACACTCATCCATAGTTAGACATTGCTGAAGGTCAAACACGTTGAATAAGAACAGGGCATTGGGCATCTGGATCTCTGTTGACCAGTATGAGAACGCCGCAAGCGCGTCCTGCAGCAGGGGGAGGGACCAGGTCACACAAGAAGCAAAGAGTGAGGGCGGTTGGCACAACCAGTGCCTGGGACTGAGGCGTGGCTGCTTCAGCCATGCACTGGGAAGACCCTGAGGGGGAGCAGGTCAAACTGGCACGAGACATGCTGCTGCACGATGGCTGCATGCTGCTCACAGCGTCCCACAGCTCAGCGGAGGCACCTTGCTGCAAAAGCTTGACGCCCTGCATGGCACGACAGGGCCCACACACCTTGAAGTACTGGTTGCATGGGGGCTGCCGGCACAAGCGTGGGTCTGGATCTTGTGGGAAATACAGTGTGTTGTTGTACATCAGAGCCACACGCAACACATCACTCGGCTGACTGGCACGCAGCTGCTGCTCCAGCAGGGAGATGGTCAGGCGGTGCCTCTGGCTGTACCATTGGGCAAGGTCAGGCTGCAAGTTGTCCCTGCGATGCAATGCACAGCGTGAAGCAGAGTGTAAATGCCATGCATGCAGCACAATGAATTGCACATGACGTGTACGCACGTATGCCTCTGCGAGTCTGGGGGTGGTGGCATGTGGAGGTGGTATGCTGGCTGCATGAAATGCTGCTAACATGCAAGTTGTATTGCTCAACACCAACCTGAAAAGCAGCTCCAGATCCTCTTCCTTGACGGAGCAGGGAACCTGATGCATCGATACGTTGACGTCCGGATGTGGCAATGTGTGCGGATGCAGCCCATGCTTGGGGTGCCCTTGCTGGCATCGCACACCGCACAACGTGAAGACAAAAAGGAACAAGAGAGGGACATTAATAAGCACAGATTGCATTTCAAGTCCACGCCAGCTGGAGCTGTAGTGGCAAGCCACATGGCAACAGCTCGCGATTATCAGCAAACGTCTACATAACATGTGACGTTTCCATCGCTGGGTAATTTGCAGAACGACGTACCATGTACCACAGTATGATGCGCAACATTGCCCTGTGCCGGTTTGCAGGCCAAGCTCTTCTTTGAACGAGGATAGATTTGTAAACATTAAAGCGCAGTATGCATTGTGGAAAACCATGCCCAAGCTGGCGCCCCAGTAGTAGCGACCGATGGGGGCACCTGAACAACAGATAATACCAAGCTGTTTCAATGGGGTTGTCTTCCCAAGGCGAGCAGGGCACCGCAGCTAGCGCGATCCTAGGGGTATGCGCAACAGCGGCAGGAGAAGCGCCCGTAAGTGCATCGGATGCACCTCATGAAACTCTTCACCCCAGGGCTGCTCGTCGACTTTAGGGCTTGCGTTCTTTGAGTCCATAGTCCGTCCGCTGCGTGCGCTATCTGCAGGAGCCTGCAAGCGGATGTGCGTCCTGGCAGACCTCGTGCTTCCAACCCCACGCAAAAGGCAAGCCATGTGCAGCCCATGCACAGTGCAAACACTTGCGTGGCATGCAGCGCTGTGCAGCAACGCACAACTGGACATCATCTGATGGTGCCAAACATGGTGTATTGTAACTGCAACACAATGGGATTGGTGTCTTTGCTGGATGTGCTGCAGAGGCAGGGTTCAAACTTGTGCATGGCTACACATCATCTGAAGAGGAGGACCAGCCGCAGGAGGTGCCGCCCGCCATTCTTCTGCAGTCAGAACATGCACACCTGCAGTCAGGTGTGTGCACGACTGCAGCTCATGACCCCATGCTTGCGCATGCATGGCAGCGCTCTGCTGTGCACGCTGAGGGGCATGCTGTGCGAGTCGCAGCAGATCACGTAGCTCAGCTAAGCCCAGAAAGCATGCGTGATGACGGTGGACTTTTGCACGCGTGTGGAGCGTTGCACTGCAGGCAGCAGCGCGCTCTTGGAAGAGAACAAACAGGTGTCAGCACAAGTGTTTGACACGAGCACACCGGATCACTCTGACCCGTCCGCAGATGCACGATCCGGCGGATCAGATGATGCCACACGGTTGCCAGCTTACCCTGAAGCACCTCCTGACATACATATGCTCAACGGATATCCATGCGCAGAGTCAGCAGGGCAGCCAGGGCTGCTTGCGCACTCTGCAGCAGAGGATCGCCTGGGCTCTGGGTGCCCAGAGCTGCTGGTGCAGGCAGCTGTGACAGCGGCCCAGCCAGCTGGCAGTGGTGAGCTCTGGATGCCCAGCGGCATGGCTTGTGCTGCAGCATGCGTGTTGGATCAGTCAGGGGACAGCCCCACTGCGGAATGCTTGCACGCGCTTCCACAGTACGCGTGGCGCGCGCCCTATACAAGCGCAGCAGAGGTTCAGCACAAAGAGGTTCACCACAAAGAGGTTCAGCACAAAGAGGTTCAGCAGAAAGAGGTTCAGCACATGCTGCAGGGTGCTGAGCTGAGCGACTCTGTGCCACACAGTCTGCCAACCCTTCGCGCGCAAGCAGCATGCCATGGACATGCATGCCACTCGCAGCTGGATCCCAGCACCCAACCTTTCAGTGCTGAGTTGCAGCAGGCAGGACTGGTCCCAGGCGCAATGGCTCCACTGCAGCTGCCCGGCGTCACACCCTGCAGCGAGCTGCATGCACCTCAGCCTGCTCTTTCTGAGCGCCCGTGGTTCCTACAGTTGCAACCGGCACAGGAGCATGCACAGGCGGGTGTTGCTGTGACTGCAGCGGGGCAGGAGCCGAGTGCAACGGCTGCGGAGGGCACTGCAGAGGAGGAGGAGGAGGATGACGATGGTGCATCTGGCATGTCGCTGCAGGGTGAGGCTGGGGCAGGTGGGGAAGAGGAGCAGGAGGACGACACGTCGGGCACCTCACTGCAGCCAATTACATTATTGGATGGCGTCAGCCCAGGGCACGAGGCAGCTGGCCCTGAGGTCGTGACAGCTGCCACAGCTGCTGTAGGGGTGCACCGCTGCGCACATGCGCACAGCCATGCTACGGCACAAGCCATGGCGCATGAGCCAGCTGCACTCGCTGCTGGTGAAGGTGCAGCCGATGGCAGTGACGGTGCACTTGGGGATCCGGGCAGGAACGCTGGGGTTGCACCAGGGGACGTCAGCATGCCTGACCAGGGCAACACCACTCCTGCGGATGCTTTCGAGGCAAGAATAAGTGGGGATGAGGAGGCTGGGGCAGGGCTGCAGCAGCAGCAGCAACCGCCAGCCGCAAGTGTTCAGGGCGTGGCAGCTGCTGCCAAGTGCAGGGTGCGCAAGCCATCACAGAAGGCTCGTCAGGCACTTGAAGACTTGGACCTGTTGGCAGCAAAAAAGCGCGCTGCCCAGAGACGAGGCGCGACTGCTTCGAGTCAGCCAGGCAGGCTTGTTGCCATGGCTGCAGATTCGTTGCAGGGGGGCGGTAATGATGGTTTGATGCAGGAGGGCGGCCATGCAGGGTGCCCTGTCTCTGCCGCGCACAAGGACAGCGGAACATGTGAAGGCACAGGCCACCAACAGGTTTGGGAGCAGCCACAGCTGCTGGCTCCTCGTGCGGAGCTGCTGCCACTGCTGCCGGGGACACAGGCGCCTGCTGCCCCACACTCACAGCCTGGTGCTGTGCAGCAGATCCCTTTTATGCCACCACGGACTGTTCCACAAATGGTGGTAGGCGGTGTGGGGCCAGATCCTGAAGAAGCAGGGGAGCCCCCTCAGGCAGCAGTGGAGCACACCCCTGCCAGTACTCATGATGGAGCTGTTGGAGCTGCGCTTGTAGTACACCTTCAAGAAGCACCTGAACCAGCTGCAGACAGCCACCAGCACAGCCAGCCTCAGGTGTACACCTCAGCCTGTCTGGCCACCGCCAGTGATGGCACAGAGGCAACGGTATCAGTGGACAAAGCGGTGCAGCTGCCCCTCGCCACATGCACTGATAGTGGCATGGAAGTTTGCGCGCACGCAGCCGATGCCGCCGGGGTTGGTGATTTCCCGGCTGCGGCAGCTGATCCTGGGCTGCCAGTCGCAGAGGTTTCAGATGGCGGCACCGCAGCTGCCAGCAACGGCGCTCAGGGGCCCCAGCAACATGACATGGCAGGAGGTCGAGGCGCCCCTGCCCCAGAGCTGCAGGGGGCCGTTGCTGCAGGTTTGCAGCCTCAGGGCTGTGGAAACGAGGCAGAGGATGGCCAGAGGCTGCACCCGCAGCCGACAGCACCGCAGCAAGGCGGGCCCGAGCTCCAGGCAGCAATACTCCATGCAGACACGTCGGCCATGGCATCCCACGCAGAGTGTGGGGCGCTGCCAGCTGTGCAGGAGCAGGAGGATGTCGGTCCGCCAATGGATGGTGAGGTGCAGGCAGCTGTGTGGCCAAGCTGTAGCCAGTCATCAGGCCAGCTGGGCGAGCTGCTGCCTGGATCCGCAGAGCTGCTGCCGCCGGGATCCGCAGAGCTGCTGCCTGGATCCGCAGAGCTGCTGCTGCCTGGATCCGCAGAGCTGCTGCCGCCTGGATCCGCAGATCGCGTGGACCCTGCTGCTGCTGAGCGCGTGTTGCTGGTGGAGAGCCACACAGCAGGTGCGCCCGCAAGCGATGGTGCAGCTTCTTACCCCTTGCTCCACTTCCTGGATGAGGTCAGGGGCAGGGCTCTGGCTCAAAGTGACAGAGGGCAAGAGCCAGCCGCTCCAGCCAAGCTGCCAGCTACTGGTGCAGCAGGTGCTCCTGGTGGTTGGAGCGCTGAGCCAGGCTCAGGTGCTGGGACATGTGTCACACAGCTCGCTGCCCATGTGCCAGATGCAGGCCCTGAGGCGGTAGCGCGAGCCGCTGCCAGAGCAGCTGTGCCTGTGCAGCAGGAGCCAGTGCAGGTCGCGGCAGCAGCAGCAGCAGGTGCACGAACAGCCACACGGTTCACTGCAGCACAGCGCAAGTCAGCGCTGTGTTCTCCCATACTGTATGAAGAGGCCGCACGTCACCGAGGCCAGCACGTGCTGCGCAAGGAGAAGGACCTTGCGTCCCTGTTGGGGCTGACCCATCACGGACCTTCTGCAGCTGCGGCTCCAGTCGCACCGGGCCATTCAGTTCCGGGCCCCTCAGCTCCTGCCCCTTCAGCTTCTGGCGGGCCGGCACGCCAGCGCAAGCAGCTGCGCAAACCTCCCTCACCTCCGGGCCTGAAGGGCACAGCAGCAGCTCAGGCACGGCGCGGCCGTGCCGCTGCTGCTGCTACTGCTGCTACTGCTGCTGCTGCTGCTGCTACTGCTGCTGCTGCCGCCGCTGCCGCGGAACACAGCATCGCATCAGCCGACGACCGGCCTAGCACTCGCAACAAACCCGCAGGTCCAACCAAGCAGTCAGGCAAGCGTGGGTCACGCTCCAGCTCTGCAGGTGAGGGCCTCTGTGCAAAGACCAGATGCGAGACGACGTGTTTGTTGCACACGATGCTGTGTATTCATCATCATGCGTTATCATCATGACATGGTTGTTGCACGCGATGCTGTGTATTGTGCGGAGCATATGTGCCGCATCTCATGTTAAGTTGCTGCTGTGCCAGCACACACGCAGCAGTGACGCACCAGCAGTCATGCATTGCACCTGCCATTCAACAGTCACAACTCTGACATGTATGCGTGTGTGCCATGACGTGGCTTGTACGCTTGCGCGCTATGTGCAGAGCGTCACGCAACACCTGATGGTGCAGAGCACGGGCCGGGGCACCAGCCTGAAGGCAGCGAGCCCCTGCAGCAGCCAGGTCAGGCCCCGCCATGCTTCATGACCAAATTGAAGGAGGGCCTTGCACGAGATTTTGGCTGGCAGGGGGAGCCCTCCCTGGACGAATGGGCAGCCGAAGCTCGGCAGCGGTTGAGGGGCAAGCTCGCTGGGCAATGGTATCCAGTATATCAGCCGCCTGGCAGGGGCAAGGCAATCCACAGCGTGAAAGAAGTCGCGCGCCAGCTCGGTCTGCAGAAATGCAACAGCACACCTCATGCCTTGCAGGCCAGTTTGCATGCTACGGCTAAGGATGGCGCGCAGGCTGATGCTGGCAACATGGAGCAGACGCAGGCTCAGGCGCAGCAGCGCGTGCAGGAGCAGCAGCAGCAGCAGCAGGACGAGGGGGAGGGGGTGCCCACAGCTGTGGCTGCGCATGGCAGCATGGCCATTCCTGCATGTGGCGCAGGCCCGGACACCAGCACCAGCTTGAAGGGTGCTGCAGCGCCCACAGCGCTGTGTGCAGCAGCCGTCTCAGGTATCAACGGCACGGATCCTGCTGCTGTCGCAGCTGTTGTGGACGCACCACATGCCCCAAGCGGCAAGGATGTGGCTTCAGCGGCGGTGGGGGCGGGGCCATGCAGCAGCAGCAGCAGCAACAAGCCTGACTTTATGGCTATGCTCAGGTCAAAGCTTGAGGCAGGTTACGGCTGGGCTGGCACACCAAGCCTGGACGGCTGGGTGGCCAAGGCCTGGCGTCATGCAAAGGACAAAAAGTATGGAGGATGGCAACCATGCTGGGTGCACCGCAAACATGGTCAGTTGACCAGCGTTACATCTGTTGCCAGAGCGCTGCGCCTTGCACCACTGCAACCGGCAGCTGAGGCCCGGCCAGTCCCCAACGGCCCCCTTCCACTCAGCCTGACAGGTGGCACAGGCGATGGCTGCGCTACTGCTGGCCATGAGCAGGCCGTTGCTCCTGCTGCTGATTCAGCTGCTGCTGGATCTGGAGCTGGTGCTGCCAGCCAGGAGGATGGTGGCATGGCTGAGCCTGGCGCACCTGATTTCATCGCGCCTGTAGCGGCAGCAGCCGAGGGTGAGCAAGGTGGGGAAGAAAGGCGGGGCAGGGAGGACCGGCAGGTGGCAGTGGATGCGACACGATTCCCTGGGTCGCGAAGATCAGTTGAGCTGGCACCATCTCAGCTCCCAGCCGTCGCCTCTGAGCAACAGCAAGTGCCTGAGAGTATGGGAACTGAGGGGCATGCAGCTGCAACCGAGGGCTTGGAAGCACAACCAGCTGCAGGGTCTGGGGCAGGGGCACCAGCAGGGGCCGAGTACAGCCTGCATGTCAGGGTGCGCAACGTGCCAGAGGCAGCAGAGCCGCAACATTGCCTTTCCGACACGGCTGCACCGCAGCAGCAGGATGATGATGCCTTGCCAAAGGATGCGCACAGGGACACAAGGCGTGGCGCAGCAGCACAGGGCGGCTGCACAAGTGCACCGCCTTCAGCACCAGAGGATGTGGTACCAGATGCACCACCGCCTGTTGCAGCTGCGGCCCCTGCAGAGCAGAAGCATCGCAGCGTCAGGGCAGCACGCTCCGCTACACGCGTGCAAGGGGATGTGCTCCAGGAGAGTGAAGAACACCCGGAAGCACCCAGCGCCGCTCAGCTGCCCCAGCCCTCCTCCAAGGCTGCATCGTGGACCGGAGCTCCTGCCACTGCTGAGCCCCAGCCGCATGCTGGTGTGCGCGCGGCCGCTGGGGTCCGGATGCCAGCGCTGGTCACAACGGAAGGCCCCACGCAGCAGCGGCAGGGCCTGACAGACCCTGAAGCCCACACAGCCGATTCCGTGGTGGACGTGACTGGACACTCACTGGAGGGCACGGCCACGCACGGTCGGTCAGCCGGCCCGGACTTCATGGCCCTGTTGGTGGAGACCCTGCGTCGAGACTACGCCTGGCAGGGGGAGCCTTCCCTGGATGGTTGGACGGCTGTCGCATACCGCTGTTCCACTCTCAAGTCCGGGTGGCGGCCGTGCTTCAGGCGGCCGGGGTGCACTGCCCGGCTGTGCAGCATTCCAGCCATCATCCGAGAACTGGGCGTCCAGAAGCAGGCGGGGAGCTGCTCGCAGCCTGTTGCACCGAATGCCCGGGTCAGCTCGGTGGCTGTTGCTCCTGGGTTGGACGCCACTGAGCAACTCGGTGCTGCTGCACCTGTGCAAGGGGCCTCACTAGGGTGCACAGGCGGGGCGGATGGCGCAACCGCTGCGGGCGGGCCCCCACATGCCCCCCAGCCCGCAGCAGCCCCCGCTGCTGGCACTGGTGCACAAGCCACAACATCTGCTAGGCAGGATGCAGGGGTCGAGTCTGGGGGTGCCCCCGCAGCCCCAGCCACCCAGCCCCCAGAGGCTGTTGGGGGCCCCACAGGGGCCGCTGCGTGTACCAAGCGTGCCGCATCGCAGATGGCTGGCAATAACAGGGACAGTGCTCCTGGCGCCAAGCGGCAGCGCAGCAGCAAAGCATCCGCAGCACAACAGCCGGCCGCAGCTGAAACCGAGCAACAGCAGGTTCCAAGCGGCATGGCAAGTGCCACAGAGCCGCAGGAGCAGGTACACGAAGGGGGGGAGCAGGGGCTGGAGCAAGGAACTGGGGGTGCAGCGACACAGGTGCATTCAGCAGTGGGTGTGGACCCCCAGCAACACCCCACGTCACGGCACATGAAACACGCGCTTGCAAAGGAGCGGCGGTCCCAAGAGTTTCTCGCCAAGCTGCGTGAGAAGATGGCTTCCGAGTACGGCTGGCTGGGCGTTCCCTCGCTGGATGGCTGGACTGCCGACGTGCGTCCCAGGCGCGATCAGGGCCGCACCCGCATGCGATCCACGTTCTACGACCCAGAGCAACGGGCGCACCCTACATACGTGCATGTGGCGAGGGCGCTGGGTCTGATGGCAGGGAAGGCAGCTGCAGGGGGGGCACAGGTGGAGCCGGTAGACCTCGAAGCATCTGTGCATGCAGCTGCTGTGCTGGAGGAGCAGCCAGCCGAGGCGCAGCAAGCCACGGCAGTCCACCCCGTGGCTCCCACAGAGCCTGAGCCAGACGAGCCTGCCCTTCCAATTCGCGGTGTGCCTGCACCTGCAGCACAGGCTGCGGAGGGGACGGCTCAGCAGCGGCAGCGGCGGCGGCGCACGCCGCCAGCGGCTGCAGGCCACACCCAGGCCACGCAACACCTGCCCTCTGCCGGCCCGGCCAGTGGGCATGAGGGCGATCGGGCACTGGCTACTGCTGTCAGCACTGCACTGTCACTGCTGGGTGGGGATGAGGGGGATGAGGGGGATGAAGGGGATGGTGAGGTGGAGGACCAGCAGCAGGAGGAGGGGCAGCATGAGCACCCTGATGCACACATGCACCGGCCTTCTGATGTCGCTGCGGCACAGCATGCAGAAGAAACCACGAGCAACGCGCCACCCTCATCTGCACCTACTACTGCGGCCACTGCCATTGCTACTGCTGCTGCTACTGCTACTGCTGCTGCTGCTACTGCTGCTGCTGCGGCACGTGCGTCAAAGCCAACGGTGCAGGCTGCGTCAGCACGCGGGAAACGGAAACGCGGTGCAGCAGCTGGGGCCACACAGCAGGAGCAGGCAAAGCCTCCCTTGCCAGCACAAGCATCAGCGCCCAGGCCGGCGCCTGTGGCTGCGCCAGCCAGCATGCTGGATGCTGTGCAAGCCGCGATGGCAACTGCAGAAAGTGTGGCCAGAAGCCGGATGACGTGTGCACCAACCAACCCTGCTGCGCAAGCTCTTGCAGTGGCAGCTGCAGCAGCAGCAAGGGCTGATGGGCCTTGCCATGCACCCCCTGAGACCTGCAATGGTGCTGCAGCATGCACTCCAGGTGCTGTGCCTGAGGCAGCATGTGTGCCACCACAGCACACAGCACATGAGCCAGCAGCGCAGGCTGTTCACAGGATGCCCACCTCACAGGCAGTTGCTGCTGCAGCTACATTCACTGGAGCAACACCTGCTGCTGGTGCAGCCCCTGCCGCTGGTTGCCTTGCAGTGGGCGCCATGTCGCAGCAAGAGCTACAGGCAGCGCTGTCACCCATGCGCGCAGCACTAGACGTGACCACTGGCTGTGCTGAGGCCATGACAGTGCAGGCCTTGCCGCCTGAGCCAGCCCGACAGGACAACATGCCAAGACAGGCTGCACTGGGTCTCGCTCAGCAGCCCTTGTTGCCGCCTCTGCCACCAACTGGCCAGCAGCAGCAGCAACATCAACAGCAGCAGGAACAACAGCAGCAGGAGCAGCAGCAGCAGCAGGAACAACAGCAGGAACAAAGGCAGCAGCAGCCGTCGTGGCAGCAGCAGCAGCAGCACCAGCAGGAACAACAGCAGCAGGAGCAGCAGCAGCAGCAACATCAACAGCAGCAGGAACAACAGCAGCAGCAGGGACAGCAGCAGCAACAGCAACAGCAGCAGTGTGTGTTACCGGGGCAGTGTGGATCCCTGACGCCGCACCCACTGATGGAGCAGGCGGAGGGGTGTCATGCCGCTGCTGCTGCAGCCAGGAGCAGCCACGCCAGCATGCAGGCGGCTGCGGATCCTGCACAAGATGCCCCGGCTCCAGCTGGCTCGTTGCAGGTACAGGGTGCTTGTCCCTCGGGAGGTGCAGCCGTTTTGATGGGGTCCAGCTCAAGCGCTGCTGCGGCGGGTGGCATGCAAGGCTCCCTACCTGCGCCTGCACTACTCGACAGGATTGCCAAAGTCACAGACCTGGCCAGCAAGGCCACCCCTGCACGCCTCCTGCTCCTCAGACAGTATCTGCTGCTGCACCAGGCCGTGATGCCGACCCGCATCCAAGAGCATTACACACGGGCGTTTGGGCCCCAGTGGCTGGAGCTGCTGCCACTTCCTTCCCTGGTGGTCCTGGCCGCCGCCCTGTTAACCGCTGCCAGTCCCATGCCAGAGCCCCAACGTGCTGTCCTGACTGTCATGATCCGTGACCTGCAGCAGCCGCTGCCAGGTCTGGCCCAGGTGTTGGATCTGCTGCCACAGGCAGTGCCAGCCACAGTTGGGGCGGTGCAGCAGCAGCAGCTGCAGCAGCAGCAGACGGGGGACCATGAAGGGGACGAGCCGCAGGTCGTGCTGATTCAGCAACAGGCGGCGCGGCGTCAGCAACAGGCGGAGCTGCGTCAGCAACAGGCGGCGCTGCGTCAGCAACAGGGACATGGCCGGCAGGCGGCACGGAAAGGGCAGGCGGTGAGCCAGGCCATTGCAGAGCCCCAAGCCCACGCCCTGCAGCAAGCAGAGTCCTCAGAAGCCCAACCCGACGCGCAGGAGCGCAACCCAACCCAAGCCCAGGTCCTGCAGCAAGCAGAGTCTGCGGGAGCCCAACCTGACGCGCCGGCGCAGGCCCAGGCCCTGGGCCAGGAAACACCCAGGGAGCAGGACGAGGCCCTCGCGCCAGATGTGGTGCAGCAGCCAGCAGTACAGCAGCCAGCAGCGCAGCATTCAATCGTGCAGCAGCCAGCCGCGCAGCTGCCAGCAGCACAGCATTCAATCGTGCAGCCGGCTGCAGCACAGGGCGGTCCGCCGGCTGCCAGCCGGAAGAAGCAGCGCTCCGCCGCCGCACAGCCCCAGCAGGGTGTGGGCGCGCGGCAGGCGGACGGCAAGGCTCATCTGGACCCCCGGGGAGTGGAGACGCAGCTGCCGGGGCAGCCGTGGGAGCCGTACATGAGTGTGCTGATGCAGGACGACCCCAAGCCACACCTGCGGCCCGATGTGCGGCGCGCGGCGGCCGAGGCGCTGAGGGAGTACCTGCAGGGGCTTCTGCCCGGGTGCCCGACCTGGCAGCAGGCAGTGGAGTGCCTGAGGGGCATGGAGGACAAGGGCGAGCAGCGCGCGCACCTCTACCTGGCGCACTGCTTCGTGTGCCGCTACCGCGCGCCGTTCGCGCTGCATGAGGTGGGCACCAACCCTAGACCCTCGAAGAATAAGAATAAGATTAACAATAGGAATAGGATTAAGAATAAGAATACTGTAAGAATAAGAATAAGGATAGGAATATGAATATGATTAAGATTAAGGATACGAATAAGAACAAGAATATGAATAAGGATAAGGACAAGAATAAGAATAAGAATGACCCTGAGAGGATAAACCCTAAACCCTACCCCTGCCGGGCGCAGGACGTGGTGCGCCGGCGCTTCCACTGCGCGGTGTGTGGGCGGCAGCTGGACAAGGCCGTCCCTCTCTCACGTGTGATTGATGATGGGGACCTGGACAAGGTCCACGCCCTGCTGTCCTCTCTGTCTGCAGCTGACCAGCCACAGGGCAGCGGGGGGCCTGCTAAGACTGCTGCTGATGAGCCAGGGACTGCGTCCCACACATGGGTGGCGCCGAGCACATCAGTGGCTGCAGATGAAGCACCTCAAGGTGGCTCAGGGGCCTTGGGCCCCAGCACCTTGCAGCCTGCAAGGGCAGGCGGACCGGCACGCAGCATGGCGCGGTTGGTGCCTACCCTGCCCCGCCCCGCCCCGCCCGTCGTCTTGTGCCGCCAGCGGCCCTTCCTGTACGCCGTGGAGGCGGAGAGGCTGCTGTTCCACAAGCTGCACATCACGCCGGACGAGCTGGTCACGCTTCTGTCCCAGCTGTGCCTGGAGGCTCTGCGGGGGCTCACTGGGAAGGCCACCAGTGACAAGGTGGAGCAGGTGGATGCCGTGCTGTGTGAGTTACTCAAGGGAAGCTATGTGAGGACCACGCCCCATGTGGATGAAGGAACTGCACTCCTGCACCACATGCGGCGGCGCCAAAAGGGCGACTGGCGGCCCACCGGGCTCGGCACCAACAGCTCCACACGTGGCCTGGGTGGGTGGGCAATTTTGGTGGCGACCGATAATCTGAAGAAAATTCTCTTGGAATTATTTCTAGATTGAGAATACAACCGCACACGGTTCCACCCTAAATGTAAACCACATGGGTGCCAGTACAGGCAATGCGCGGTGCCTGTGCAATGCGCGGTGCCTGCGTTGGGGTCCGTGTCAGGCACTGGCCGTGCTAGGCACGGCTGCATCTTGAGTGAGGGCGAGTGATGAACGGCTGGGCTGCCGGTTGGCTGTGGGCCTTGGCTTGGGATTAAGTTGGAGGGCGGTTCAGGTCGCGTCTGTGAATTACAAATGGTCCTAGTTGTGCGTCTGTGGCCCAGGTTGGATCACAAGTTAGGTTACAACTTACTAAGGCGTCCTAGTTTGGCAGCATGCCCTGACCCTGATGTGGCCCCGTGCTAATTCCTAAGCTGCACACTCATAGTATCTCATACTCGCTCATACGTGTGTCTCATACTCGCTCGCCGCAGAGGACTCGAGCCTGCTGATGATGACGCAGCACTTCCAGATGGCCATCACGGAGCACCACCCTGACCCCACGGACGCAAAGAATGAGGCGCAGCTGCTGGTGGGGCTGGAGTCACTGGTGCGTCCGGGTGCTGGCGGTTAGGGTTTAGGGCCATTTAGGGTTTAGGGCCACTTAGGGTTTGGGGTTTAGGGTTAGGGTTTAGGGGTTGGGTTTTAGGGTTTTCCGGTTAGGGTCCACGTGCTGTCGTGCTGTTCTGTTGGTGCCCAGGTGTCTTGCCCATGTGTGGCTGTGCTGGCTGTGTTGCCTGTGCTGGCTGCGTCGCGTGTGCTGGCCTAAACCGCGTGCCACAGACCCCCAACCTGCCATACGCAGCACCTCCCTACAACACCGGCTTGGGGCTGGTACCCGTGCTACAGAACATAAAACAACATAGCATAGTACAACATAACAACAGAGTATCTCAGCGTTCAACAGGTGCTACAAGGGGCGCACACGAGTCATGCTGTGCTTGCACCTGACCTCGCGTGTTACACGCAGCAAGCGATGACGGGGCAGGCGCGGCTGGAGTATGTGCGCTCAGTCATCCAAGGGGAGGACCCACGAGCGGCCAAAAAGGTGAGAGAAGTGGAGAAATTCGCGGTGAATTTCATGGTGAAGGTGGTGGTGGGTTTTGTGGTGAATTCTGTGGTGGAGTTTGTGGTGAAGCTTGTGGTGAATTTTGTGGTGAATTCTGTGGTGAATTTCGTGGTCAATTTCGTAATGGATGCCTAAGCAGAGGCCTTGGTCTATGGGCCCTACCTCGAGTGGTGTTGATCGATTGCATGGGCCATAGAGGGTATGGAGACATGTAGCAGAGCAGGCGTGCCACAGACATTGACAATTTAGTACCATGAAGTCCATGATGTACAGATCCCACACATCCCACTCTTTTCAGTGTCCCGCCTGCCTCCGCTTCTGATGCTGGGCCATCACCGGCTGTGCGGCTTCCACGGCTTTGTTGTGGCCTGGAACCAAAACAATCAGACAATGCTCACCCGCAGTATGGATAAGGGTGCCCCCCCTGCCGCCACCCCGCAGGCGCGCACGCAGCCCAAGCGCGGTGCAGCGGCCGCCCTGCCTGACACCTTCCAGCCCGCCCCCTCCATGGAGCCTGAGGTGCGGGAGGGTTGTGGGATGGTGACTGTGCCACCGGCAGTGGCCCATGGCTTTTGCACGATCGTGGTGGCAGCACACCCTGGGGGGTCATGCCTGGACCCAGGCCCATGGGCATGCCAGGGGGCATCCCATGCATGGCAGGCATGGACATGCCAGGGGGCAGCATTGGGGGCAGTAGCCCCACGCCAGGCAGAAAGCTGGGCATCCCAGGTGGCATCATGCCCAAGGGGGAGGGCCTGCTGTCCTACCTGCTGTCCTGCAGGCCATCCAGGCGGCGCTGCAACTGCCTGTGGCGGAGTGGACCCTGTTCCACGTGCAGTGCCTGGGCCACGTCAAGGCCCGGCTGTTCGAGCTGGTCAAGGGAGAAGGCGATAAGTACGTGGCCGGTCTGCCGTCCGGCGACGGCTTTGCTGCCTTTGACCGGTGGCTGGGGCTGGAGACGACCGTGATGGACCGCAACACGGCCCCGCCCAAGCCCAAGCCCAAGAAGGGCGCAGCGGGCCCTGGGGCGGGCAGCAGCAGCGGCGGGGAGGAAGGGGCAGGGGCCAGCACCGGCACCCACACCATGGCCATGGGCACGATGGGCATGGCCGGTGAGCATACAGAAAGTGGGAGTGGTACCATACAGCAGGTCCAGCCACTGGGAGTGCATTGCGTGGCGTTTGTGGACATACATACACTGGGAGTGCGTGGCGTGGCGTTTGTGGGCACACATACACTGGGAGTGCATTGCGTGGCGTTTGTGTGCATACATATACACTGGGAGTACATGCGTGGCGTTTGATTGCGGGCAGGCTGGTCTTGCTGGGCCTGCCTGCCAGGCCTGCTTATATGGTCGGCTGTGCCTGCTTATCTGGCTGGCTGTGGAAATGACTGGGCCCTTTGTGCCTCAGACCATGCTGTTGAACATGCTGTAGAACATGGAGGTAGACAATGGCTGTGCCCTTTATGCCGTAGAACATGAGCACAAGGGTGCGGTGCCCATTGTTTCTTATTCTTATTGCTGCCATACTTATTCTCACTGCCTTATTCCTATTCTTACTGTTTGTATTGCCTCCCATGCGGGTGTATGCGCACCGCACAGGCATGGGCATGGGCATGGGCATGGTGCACCCCAAGAACATGTACGAGGGCAAGAGCGGGCACGCGCCCATGCCCGACCTCACCCGCGCGGCGGCGTGCTGGAGGAAGTGTGGCACGTTCATGCGGCAGCTGCAGGTGGGTGGGGGCTTGCTGTGCACTCATTCCCTCGGACCTTCCTGGAACCTTCCAGGACCAGGGCGAGGGCTTGCTTTTGCCGCATGCCTTATGCTGGTTGTGAATCCACGGCTTGTCCTGGTTGTGGATCCACGCCTTCTCCTGGTGGTGAATCCATGTGTTGTTAAAATATTGCACGCTGGATGTTTTAACGCCTTCTCATGGTGGTCGGCTGGCATGTGCTCCACCATTTGCTCTGCACATCACCCTTGCTGCGTGTAGCCTGCCTGCCTGGCCCCAGTGTGCTGGGCTTTGTCTGTCTGACTGACTGACTGACTGCCCGTACGTCTGACTGCTCCTGTCTGCCTGAATGGCTGCGTGTCTGACCACTCGTGTCTGCCTCAACGGCTGCGTGTCTGACTGTGCCCCAGGCTGAGCTGGGGCCTGACAACGTGATGATCATCAACCAGAAGGCGGGGGAGGGTGTGCACGTGACCCCCGGCTGGGTCCACATGGTGAGGGGTGGTGTGGAGCTGATGGGGGTGAGGGTTTTAGGCCATCTTTTAGGGGTTTACGGTTGTAGGGTTGTTTGGCCAAACCCCCATGCTGCTGTACTGCTGTACTGCTGTGCTGCTGTGCTGCTGTGTTGCAAAGCAAGCCACATCTCAGAGGACCTTCACCGACTCCGGCATGCACCCTCACCCGCACGTACGCTCAAACACGCGTGCGCGAGCAGGTGCGCAACATGCAGCCGTGCATCAAGCTGGCGCGCGACCTCATCGTGCCTGCACACCTGCCCCAGTATGTGGCCATCTGGAAGCAGGTGAGCGGGGTGGGCCTGAAGATATGAGCCCTCTTAAAGTGTGGGACCAGGGCCCGGCTGTGTGCTGCGATGCATCAGCCGTCTGCGGATGCCACATGTGCAGATGCCATATGCACATTGTTGCAACGGCAGCCACACGTTTGACCGAGGAAACGGTTTGGTTGACAAAGCGGTTTGGTGACGCATGTGGTGATGTACGGTCACATGGACGGAGCGCATGATGGAACAAGCGCTGCCGACCCCTTGAGCGGTTGGATGTACAATTGTACCGCTGACGCTTTCTGTACCGCCTGTACTGCCACTGCATGGCTGCAGGTCATGACGCAGCACCTGCCCATGCCTAAGGACGACTTTGCCAAGATCATGGACCTGCTGCTGGGCATTGCGCGTGTATCCTGATCAGGCAATCGTCGTCGCGTGTTGCCAGATTTGGCACACCATGGCGTTAGATAGTGATTCAAGGCAGGTTAAGAATAGGTCCACACAGCTACAGCTACAGTACAATCGTAGTACATGAGGCAGTAAATTCAGATGTCCTGTTTGCGCGGAGAAGATGGGGTTTTTAGAGGTAGCAACGTCGGAGAAGGATCCCCAGGTCAGGGCAGCTGGGACTTGTCATGGAGTCAACCAAACACCAAACTGCACTGGAAAGCATACCGATAGGGTTGTGTGGAAGGGGAAGGGAGGTTGGCCAGTTGAGCGAGCGTTGGTGCGCACCATGTTGATGAGTCATGCTGAGTCATGCGCAGTACTCATACAGTCAGACTGATAGCACGCTGATCTGTCTCCCTGTTTTGGCATATGAACTGCAAGTGCGTGTTCACTAGGTCATGTTGTTGGCTGTCTGCTGGAGTTGTTGTTGGGTCAGGCAGGCATGTGTTCACTATGTGAGGAAGGCAGGTGACGTGTACATTGCTGGTGCATGTGTCGCGTTGAAACAGCAATGGCGGATTCCATAGTACATGCACACGCCATCAGCCGATCAGTTGCTGATATTGCTGTGTCTTGTGGTCATGATGGTACACTGTGACTTTACGCGTGCGGGCTTTGTTCCTTGCTGAACCCCGCAAAGCGGGGCAGGGCGATTTTCTTGTTGCTGCATGTTGATGTACAGTTGTTACGGGTTGCAAGCGGTGGGAATCACTGCTCAAGTTAAGCGCGGGCTTGCTAACCAAAGAAATGTCATAACACCTATCCCTGAAAGTGGCCCCAAAAAGATCCGGGCCCAGTAGGATGCCCGACCAGTGTCAAGAGGACCAGCAGCCAACGGTTCAAAGGCAGTTGTTGCATGTTGCCATGCCATAAGCACATACGTAAAGGCTGCACGTACCTTCGTTGCTGTTCCACCTTCTTATCCCAACTACCATGCTAGCTTCCTTTGTGTACGCCTTGTGTCTGTCTTCCTGCTCCATCCTCCTCTCCCTCTTGTGGCACAGCAAGCTCGAGCCCTTTCTGCTCTACTGCCTCCATTCCTTCTTTCAACAAAACCCTGATGACCTCCTCATTACATCTCATCCGTGTCGCATACCGCCACACACGGCACACCGTTTCAACACTGGCTGCAGCAGTGCTGCTGCAACCCCAGCTCAGCGCCCATGCGTGATGCACGCGTCGTCCTCCTGAAGCTGAGGAAGCCGCTGATGAAGAGGTGCTGCTTACAACAAAATGGCTGACTCATCAGTTGCCAGCCGTCCACCAGCGCTGACTCTTTGACCTTCCCCAATGGCACCAGCTCAGTGGCATGCATGTGCGTGAGGAACACGGGGCCGTCCAAGCTCAGCCTATTGCTTGGGGCAGCAGGCTGGATGCTTCGTAATGTTTGTATCATCGCTGATCTGCCTGTGAGGTGGCTGATGAGCGCGCACCCGTACGTTACCTACAGATGGCACAGGCAGTAGAACTGGAACTATAATTTCGTGGTTTGCTAGTTGGAGGAAGGATTTGAGCCAGGACACAGTGCTGTGTGGGCATAGGTGCCACTGCTCAATGTTGCATTGTGTTTCTAGACTGTTCAAGATTTCTTACACCTTAAGTACCTCATTTAAGTCATTATCATTGTTGGTGCAGGTGTGGCGGCTGAGCCTTGGGGCTGAAGCGACAAGCAAGCAAGCACATAAGCTGCTAAACGAACGGCTGCTGCTGCTAATGGCCGCGGCCTAGATGCATGTAACACGACCACAAACCACATCCTGCTGCCACATCCAGTACATACATCACACAGCGCACAGCACGCAGCACACAAAAGCAGTTCTGTACAGCAAACACATGATGCGTGGCTCCCCCCCACCCCCCACCCCCACCCCCCCCGCCCCCGAACACTTCACTCATGCCCATCTGCCTGTGCTGTGCCGCTTGCCTGCTGGCACTGGCACCACTGCACTGACCAGCCCCTGCCTGTCAAGATGATCCCACAGGCATGCAGCCATGCATGGATGCTAATCTTCAGTGCGCGCATCCGCACGCCCGTCCCTAGTGTTCCGTACGCCTTTCCCAGCACGATGCATTTCGCCCCCTCAGGTCCCCATGTGCCCTGACCTTTCAGTTCCTCACACGCACGCCTGGCCCCCTCAGTTCCCCATATGCACGCCTGGCCCCCTCAGTTCCCCATACACCGTAATCCCCTCAGTTCCCCATGTGCCCTGGCCCCTTCACATCCTCATGGCGACCCCTTGGCATCCCTCAGGTGGCCTCTGCTGGCTCCCCAAACGCGTTGAGGTCAAAGGTGAAGGTGCGCGAGGCGCCTGTGGAGCCATCACGTGCCACACCCACCAGGGCGTCTGCCTTCTCGTAGAAAATGTCCTGCGAAGGAATGGAATGCCCATGCCCCGGTTGGCAGTGAGAGAGTGATGATAGCAGGTGGGGTGCTGGTGTGTTGTGTCGGGCACACCATGCAGTAGAAAATGTCCTGCGAACGGAGAAGTGGTGCGGCCATGCCCCATGGCGAAGGGTTGGCAGTGAGTAGACATGGCAGCAGGCCCATGCCCCATGGCAAAGAAAGGGTCGGCGGTGAGAGAGGGATGATGGCAGGTGGGGTGCTGGTGCATGGTGTCGGGCCGTGTGGTCCAACCATACTATGAATAGTATCTTCGCATGCTTAGCTCAGTTATGTGGTTTAATCCGGTGTTCAGCTCAATCATGCCATCAGCTCTGCGTCGCCCTTAAGGTCCCTGCGCAGCGCGCTGCCTTCCGTGTGTGTGTTTGGAGTACGAGACGTCTTCTACCACCACCACACGATGGCATACGCCTTATAACTTCCTGTCACTCCCCATGGTCACACATCTCCCCTTCCGCCTCTCACACATCTCCCTGCCTGCTCAGTTCCTGCCTGCTCATCAGCACCTGCCCTCACAAACCCCGCCTGCTCATCAGCACCTGCACTCACACGCCCCCCTTGCCCCCCACCAGCACCTGCCCTCACACCTCACATGCCCCCGTGTAACGAATCCCTAAAAGCCGGATTGCACACAGTAGGGCATACCCGGCGTATGAATCTGGAACGACACGCACCCCATCGCCCACCTTGAGTGAGATGACGATGGACTGGATGTGTACCAACCAACACCTGCCCTCACCCGCCCCCTCCCCCAACCAAAACCTGCCCTCACACCTTCCTGCGCCTGCTCATCAACACCTCACACCCCACACCTCCCACCTTGAGTGAGATGACGATGGACTGGAAGTGTGAGGCCGCCGCCTCGTCATCCGCCAGCTCAGCGCCCGCGGCGGCCGCGGCCATGCCGCGCGTCTTCTCACGGATGTAGTGCGCCACGCGCGCCACGTTGGTGGCGTCCAGCGCGGCGTCCACCTGGGCAGTGATGAATTGAAAAGTAAGCAAATAAATTAATAGATATAGAAGAAGAAGAACAGCTTCTTATTAGGAAGAATGAAGAGCAAAGACTCCTAAATATCAGCACATTGGTGGCGTCCAGCGCGGCGTCCACCTGTTGCATTGGAACAATTGATCAATACAGCAGATACAATTAGAAGAAGAAGAGGACTAATTATAGTTATTGAATAGTAAATGAAGGACTTGTAGAGGTAACTGATAGAGGTAGGCAGAAGAATCACTTCTTATCAGTAACGATGAAGAACGAAGACTTCTTATAATTTAAGGATGAAGAACAGTGAGCAGTGAATTGTAAATAGCAGACTTGTAGAGTCAGGAAGAAGAATCACTTCTCATTGTTATCCGCACACCCATAATGCGCTGCACTCACCTCGTCCAGCACAAAGAAGGGTGAGGGGCGGAAGGAGTGGATGGCGAACAGCAGCGCCAGCGCAGCCACCGTCTTCTCACCACCTGCACACCACACACATGAGGATGTTGTAGTGGGTTGTGACTTGTGAGCTTCATGGTTGGCATGGTTGGCCAAGACGCATTGTGCCAACCATGGAGGCTCATGGTTGGCCCAACCATCTGAAGCCAACCATCCCAAGAATAAAACAATGTTCCTGTGCATGTATAGCGCGTGCACAGCACATGTACAGCACATGTGCAGCGCATGCACAACAGTGTGCGGTGGTTGCACGTGAACCACATGTGGCACGTGCACGCCGGTGGGGCGCGTGCACATCGACGTGCACCGTACCCTGATTGCACACAAACAACGTGCACCAAACACGGATCATATTCAAGCCACAGCCACACCCAGAGGCCCCACCCCTAAACCCTCATGCCCTCACCCTAAACCCCTCAACCCCCAAAATCCGGACATCCCCAGCCGCATGCTTCACCCACCTGACAGCTGCTCCATGTCACGGAAGCGCTTGGTGGGGGGCATGGCCACGTACTTGATCCCCCCCAGGTACGGCTCCTCACTCTGCTCACATGAGAGGTACGCTGTACCGCCTGCGAGCAGTACATGCAAAGGCGGTACAATCAGTACAGCCGGTACGTGCACATGTGGTACTGGCGGTACATGCACACGCGGTATACGCGGTACATGTGCAAGCTGTACCGGCGGTACATGTGCAAGCTGTACCGGCGGTACATGTGCAAGCAGTGCAGGCAGTACGTGCACACGCAGTACATGCGGTACATGTACAAGCAGTACAGGCAGTGATTGCGGAAGCAGTACACGCAGTACAGGTGCAAGCAGTACAGACAGTACCTACACAGGCACACGCGGTACAGGAAGCAACTGCAGAAGCAGCACAGGCGGTAGATGAACAAGCAGTACAAGCAGCATCTACACAGGCAGTACAGGTGTGTAAGCCGCACAGGGCTCAAGAGTCCACTCACCCAGCGGGTGCACCGGGCTGCGTGTGAGCTCCTTGTAGATGATGTCGATCTCGTGCGCGATGTGCTCAAACGCGGTGGTGAACGCGTCGTAGCGCGCCTGCCGGCACCTGACAAGGATAAGGACAAGAATAAAGACAAGGGAAGGCTAAGGACAAGGACAAGGGCAAGGCCTTGTTCTTGTCCTAGTCCTTGCCCTTGCTTCAAGAACAAGGGCAAGGGCAAGGGCAAGGGCAAGGGCAAGGACAAGGGCAAGGATAAAGACAAGGACAAGAGCAAGGACGAGGGCAAGGACAAGGCTTAGGTTTTATGGCGTAGGTCATAGGGCTCAGGGTGTAGGGTCCTTGGGGCTTAGGGTTTAGGGTTTGGGTTTAGGGTGGAGGGTGAGCGAGGAGAAGGAGGTTAGGAGGAGGGGCAGCTGGTGAAGGGCGATGAGGGGTGAAGAGATCAAGGGTCAGCACAGGGGCAGCGCAAGGGAGCAACAAAGCGTGAGGCCCCAAAGCCTACAAGGGTTCAAGAATTCAAGGTTTCGTGCAGGGACAGGGGTGGGCGTGCAGATGGTGACACAGAAGAGATGATCAGCGCATGGATAGTGACACACAAGAGATCATCAGTGAGGAGATGCATGGTGGCAAAGAAAAAATGAAGAGTGTGTGGATGGTGAGTGGCGTCACACACCTGTTGAAAGCCTCCTGTGCAGCTGCTGCCTCCTTGCGCGCCTCATCCAGGTGGGCAGTCTGTGTGTGTGTGTAGGGGGGGGGGGAGCATGCAAGAAGGCAGACGTGGCGCATGAAATGGCTCATGATGTCATGACAGTACACAGAGAGTGGTGCATGATGTTATGTGTTATGATGTTATATGTCAGGAGCAAGGATGAAGAGCGTGTGCAATCCACACGCATGGGCATGGGCGCACCATCTCGCGCTCCTTCTCCCTTGCTAAGAAGAGAGAAAGTGGTATGATAAGAGGCAAGGATGAAGAGCGTGCACAAACAACACAAATGGTTATCATAAGGACGCACCATCTCGCGCTCCTTCTCCTTCACTGCCTCGTACTGCTCTGGGGCCTTGAGGTTGGGTGCACGCCTGGCCAGGTCATCTGCCAGCGCGCTGATTTTGCCCGCCAGGTCCCTTCGGTCAGGTCATTCATGGGTGTGTGAGTTAATGCACCAGGGCTAATGCCAGGACCTGAGTATCCAGAGTTGCTTTGGAACAAGGAGTGGAGCAAGTGCAGGTGCAGCAGTGCTGTGTTGCTTGGGGAGCAAAGCAAAGGGACGGTTGTGAGGCATATGGCGGAAGCTGCGACACCCTGCAGCTCATGCGATGGACGGGTCTACAACAACCTCAACCACAACCACAACCTCAACCACAACCACAACCTCAACCACAACCACCAGCTTCAACCTCGTCACGCTTGTGAGCCCTTGTCCTTTAGATTCTGCTGCCACAACACACGCTACACTCACGCTATACTATCATTGTTGTGATATCACTTTCACATTATGTTTCAATGCCATCGTGACCGTAATAACATCACATAACAGCAGTTGCCCCGGAGCACATCAGAGCCCTTGGGACAGCACACCCATACGTGCTCACACCACGCACCCGTACCCTGCATCTGCAAACACTGCACTTGCCAGCACGCCCCCACTCACTTGACCATCTGAACCCATGACCTTCACCTGCACCAATGCCCTTGTTTCTGAAAGCACACCCCACCCCCACTCACTTGTCCACCTGCACCTGCACCCATGCCCTGCACCTGCACCCATGCCTTGTAGCGAATCGCTCCAGATTCGTGCGGGGGTACGCCCTACTACTATGTGCGACCTGGATTGTACGGATTCGTTACGTGCCTTTGTATTTGAAAGCACACCCCGCCCCCACTCACTTGTCCATCTGCACCCAAGCACTGCACCTGCAAGCCCTGCACCCATGCCCTGCACCTGCACCTGCAAGCACTGGATCTGCACACCCCGCCCCCACTCACTTGTCCAGCGCGTCCCTCTCCCCCGGCTTGCCGCCCTGTGCCGCCTGCAGCAGCGGCCGCCTCAGGCCTGTGAAGTCAATGGCATCCAGCACGCTGCCCCCGGCTGCCGCTGTGCCAGACGTCCCAGCACCCCCTGCACACCACCACAGCAGCAGCTTGCCAGGGCTCAGGGGTATGGACTCGGAGGTGTGGGCAACAGCTGGGGTATGGACCTGGCGCGGTTTCCTTGGGCTTTATGGCTGCAACAGCTTGTTCAGAACCTATGCAGGGCTTCCTTGGGGCAGCAGCAACAGCTGGTCCACAACCTTTGCATGGTGTCGTTAGGGCTCACAGCAGCAAAAAAGATGTGACGACCACAGCTACCAACCACCAGGACGCACATCCACGCAGCCAGCAGCCAGGCCACAGCCAGGGTTTAGGGGTTCATGGTTTTGGGGTTTGGGGTTTTAGGGCTAGGGTTTTAGGGTTTTAGGGTTGGGGGCCAGTTTGGGGCCAGGGTTTTAGGGTTTGGGGCCAGCTCACAGCCCGCGGCCCAGCACCTTGTAGCAGCAGCAGACTATATCTGGCGTACTGCGACATACAGCGTCACACAGGCACAGAGGTATAAATTAAGGAGTTAAGACAATTAAGGAGTAATGTTGCCGATCCGGTTTCAGTTGTCCGCTGTTTGTTGGTGCGAAAGGGGAAAAGGGACAAATGGATGAATAAACAAACAACTAAATATACATGGATGATTAAACAAGTAAATGATTGAGCAAACAAAATCTCATCGATATTAAAAAATAGAACATCACACACCTTGGGACTGCTCCGCCCCCCCCTCACCCCTCTCATCCACGTCCATACATAAACACAAACACAAACATAAACATAACTCAACTTGATATATTAAAATGAACATCACACTGTTCACACGCCTTGGGAAGGCCCCGCCCCCTCATCCACATCCATAGCCGAAGGTCCAGCACCACCCTCCTCCTGGCCCGACACCGCGCCCCCAGACGCGCGCGCAGCTGTGGGTGCCTTGCCCGGCTTGTAGGGCAGGGGCAGCTGGTCCAACTCCGCCTGGCTCACCTGTGCGTTTAGGCTTTAGGGTTTTAGAGTTTTTAAGGTTCAGGGTTTTAGAATTTGGGGTTCGGGGTTTAAGAGTTTAGGGTTTAGCGTTTTAGGGTTTTAGGGTTTGGGGTTCAGGGGTTTGGGGTTTAGGGTTTAGGGTTCACCTGTGGCTTTAGGGTTTTGGGTTTCAGGGTTTCAGGGTTTGAGGTTCAGGGGTTTGGGGTTTAGGGTATGGGGTTTTAGGGGTTCAAGGTTTAGGTCTAAACCCCATCATCATGCGTTGCCACTGCACAGGTGTGTGTGTCTGTGCATGTGTGTGTGTGCACCTGCGCACAATATGAGTTCGCAAGCTTCAGCCATGGCTCCATGAGTAAACCATCTCATTTACGCACACACACACAGCACCACCACCTCCACACCACCATGGACCATGCGCACATACACCTTGTTTAGGGTTTATGGTTTGAGTTTAGGGTTTAGGGTTTGGGGTTTAAGATCCAGTTTAAGGTTTAGGATTCAGTTATTAACCGATATGCACACACAGTTGCCCCTATGCCTATGTCCGTGCTGCCAAACGCGCAGCAGACCAACGCAGGAGCAGTACACAGGCAGTACAAGAGCAGCACAGGCACCTTACAACAGCAGTACAGTGGCAGGACATGAGCATCACGGCAGCATCACGGCAGTAGCACACGGTCAGCCTTGGTGCATTGGAGATGGGTGTGCGCCTCACCAGTACTAGGGTGGGCCAGAAACGTAGTTGTTGAAGGGCTTTCTTTGAATACTAGACCCCTACCATATCAGGAAAACTGCGTTTTTGGCCAAACCTACTCACCACGTCGCGCGCGCGTGCTTCTGCCGCCTCCACCGCCGCCTCGGCTGCAGCCTGCGTGCACAGTACATAATAGTACTAACAATAACAATAACAATAACAATAACAATAACAATAACGATAACGATAATAACTAGCAACAATAATAATACTAATAACACGGCGTTTCACAGATGTTTCTGCGTGCCGCCGCCTGCGTGCACAGCACATGGGCGAAAGCAAATAACGGGTGCGCCTGGGCACAACACAGCACGCCTCCGCCGCCCCAGAGCGACCTACATCACAACCTCATTACAGTGCTTGCCCAGAGCATTGCCACCAAAAGAAGTAGCACCTCTTGAACACATACTGCTGACTGTCAGCCTTGGTCTGGGGTGGCCAAAACCTCAAACATCTAAAAGCCTGAACCCCAACCTCAAAACTCCTAGAACCCTTGTCCCCCAAACACCTCAAAACCTCAAACCTTACTTTAACCCCAAACAACTAAAACCCTAAACCTTAACCCCAAACACCGCAAACCCCCCTACATCTTAACCTATCACATCTTAAAACTCTTAATCCTTAAGCACAATACCCTGAGCCGGCCCCCCACCTGCGCGCGTGCAATGCGTGTGCGCTCCGCCCCGGCATTTGCCCCACGCTTGCGCAGCTCCTTCAGGTCCGCCTCACCCTTCTCCACCTGTGAGTGTGTGTGGGGGGGGG
>QAXD01000146.1:0-29045 GCA_004335575.1 Haematococcus sp. NG2 | reverse complement strand
CCACCCACCCACCCACCAACCTCCCTCCCAACCACTAAACACCAACCGACCCGCCAACCAACCGACAACTACCCGCCAACCGACCTTGGACGCCAGCTCAGCGCGCTCCCGTGAGACGCGCTCCTCAAACGCCGCGTGCGCCTCCTCGTATTCGCGGATGCTCTTGAGCCCCAGGCGTTGTGAGAAGGGGCGGAAGAGGCGGTCACCCACCTCGTTGATCTTGGCCGTCAGCGCCTGCCGGCCGGGGTGCAGGGGTTTGATAATCACACATGGGGGAGGAGGGCGTTGGTGCTAGGGTGTACAAAGTTATTTGTACGTATCCCCCAAGATTCATGTACTGGGTACGCCCTACTATGTGCAATCTGGCTTATATGTTATAGGAATGCACTCCAACGATTCAGGGATTCATTCCTGCCCACGGCCCCACCCCCCAAAACCCAAAAGCCTAAACCTGCTCATGGCCCCACCTCCATTGCGTCCCGCCGCTAGCTTACTAATAAGGGATTTGTTACAGCATTTTAAGGATTCCTTCCTGCTAACAGCGGCCCCACCTCCATCGCCTCCCGCCGCTGCGCCACGCGCGCGCTATTACTATCATCATTATTCTTATTCTTATCCTTCTTCTTCTTATTATTATTCTTCTTATTCTTAGCAGTCCCGCCCACGGCCCCACCTCCATCGCCTCCCGCTGCTAGCTTAATAGTAAGGGATTTGTTACAGCAATTCAGGGATTCCTTCCCGCCCACGGCCTCACCCCCCTGAACCCTAAACCCAAAACCCACTAAACCCTAAAACCCCCTGAAACCTCCCTAAACCCACCTCCATCGCGTCACGCCGCTGCGTCACGCGCGCGGCCAGCTCCTGAACACGCGGCAGCCGCCCCGCCACATCACGCTCCGTCACCTCCGCATCCACTGCGGCCTTCCTGGCCCTGCGGGGAGGGGGGGGGGGGGGCAGATGACATGTGTGGCAGCGGCTCCCGAGGTGCTGCCAGTTCTCACCAACTATTCGATTTCCAGGGGGGAGGGGTGGGGTTTAGGGTTCAGGGTTTAGGGTTTGGGGTTTAGGGTTTAGGGTCCAGGGTTTAGGGCTCAGGGGGTAGGGTTCAGGGTTCAGGGTTTAGGGTTTGGGGTTTAGGGTGCAGGGTTTAGGGTTTATGGTTTAGGGAGGGGGGGTCAGATGAGGTGAGTTGTGACCCATCGCCACGCATACTCTCGCTCGCATGATGATGGCATTGTGATTGTGTAATGTATAGACGAGCGCGTCGGTGAACATGTGGAAGGTTTAGTAGCGGCTGGGGGGCAGATGAATTGAGTTGTAGCAGCGGCTCCTGAGGTGCTACCAGCCAACACCACACACCATGCCCAGCAACACGCGAACCGCCCAGCACCACCCCGCGACTACAACGGGGCAGTCGGTGCTGGCACAATCCACTGTTGCCTCCTAAACCCTAAACCCTAAACAAACCTCCTAAAACCCTAAACCCAACCCCAGCACTCACTTTTCCTTGGCTGCGACAGCTTCCGCCTCCTTGTACTGGATGCTAGCCTCCAGCTCCGCCAACCGCTCCCGTGCAAGCACGTGCTGCTGCCGCAGCTCCTGCGCCGTCGGCAGCTCCTGCGGTTACAAACACCCAAAGGAAGCAGTCACCTTGAGGAAGTCTTTCCTTTCCGGTTTATATCAAGGTCTCAACAGGTCTAAACCCTCAACCACCAAACCATAAACTGGACCCTAACTCCTCAAACGCGGCACAATAACCTGCTATATATTGGTGACTGTACAATAAAAGCAGAGGCTCACCCGCAGCCGGTGCTCCACCTCCCCCAGCTGCTTCTTCAGCCCCTCCAATAGTAATGGCATAATAACAATAATATTTAAATAATAATAATAAGAGTGGCTCACCCGCAGCCGGTGCTCCACATCCCCCAGCTGCTTCTTCAGCCCCTCCACCACAGCTTCATCCCAGCGGGAGGCCTTGGCTGCCAGATCCCCCACGTGACCGCCCGTGATCAGACCCGCCTGAAGCGCACACACACAACAATATCGGTTGCAGGCTTGAGGGTTTTGGCTTCATGGTTTAGGGTTTAGGGCTGGAGTGGAGGGGGTAACTGGAGGGGGAGGGGTGAGGCGTGGGGGTGTGAGGCACAACATCTGAGTCAAACTGATGCAACACAAGCAATTCATGGGAAAGGTACGGACCCTGAACTCTAAACCATAAACCCTTGCGTCAGTTGCACATGATGCCGCACACATACACACCTTGTTGAAGAGGGTGCCGTTGCGCGAGACCACCTTGTGCCGCTCCCCACCACCAAACGCCAGCCGCCGTGCCTCATCCTCGCCCTCACACACCAGTGTGTTGCTGCAGAACATTAGGGTTTAGGGTTTAAAGTGTGTTGCTGCAGCGCATGAGGGTTCAGGGTTTAGGGTCCCAAACACAGCAGGGATGCTTGGCAGTGGTCACGCAGGCTGATTATGAGACGCAGGCCAGTTGTGAAGTTGCGGTTGAAAGAGTTGAGACTTTGGTGACAGTTTGACCACAGCTACATTGCTAATGCCGTGCCGTTGCCGTGTTGTTATTATCATCGTTACTATTACTATTACTATGACTATGACTATTATTACTATTTTTAATATTGCCGTGCGGTGCCGTGCCGTTGCCGTGTTCTTATTATATTCTATTGATTATCAATTTATAATAGTTATCATTACTATTATTATCAGTATTATTACCCACCCTTGTTCTTCTTCTCCTTCTTCTTGTTGTTATCACTATGATCACTATTAACATCATTATTATTATCATTATCTATTGGTTGTTGTTATTACTGCTATTATTACCCACCCAAACACGTATTGGAACGCGCGCTCCAGCCCAGGTGCGTGGGGCTCCACCATGTCCACTGCCAGCCGCGCAGTGCCCCCCAGGGACCGCAGCCGCTCCTGGATGGGCTGGACCTGTCTTGTTACCAGGGTTTAGGGTTTTAGGGTTTAGGGTTTAGGGTTGTAGGGTTTAGGGTTTAGGGTTTAGGTTTGTGGGATGGCCAAGGCACTGGGTTGGGTTCAAGGGGTTTGGGTTCAGCAGGTCTGGGTTCAGGCTAAAGGAGGGTGGGTTCAGCAGGATTGGGTTCAGGGCGGGCAGGGTTCAAGGACACCAGCAACGCAGCAACTATCCTACATCGGTCTCAAGGTGTTGTTGGTGTGTTTGTGTGGCGTGCGCATTTGAGCTAGGGTTGGTGCGGTGTGCAGCCAGCTTCCTGCTAGGACCGCAAGCCAGTGGGCAAACGCAGCGAGGAGCAGCATGGTACTGCACCTCACCCTAAACCCTAAAACCTAAACCCCAAACCATGGTTGGTTTCTCAGCCTGCTCAACCAGGTGCAGCCATTCAACGGGCTGCGTGGCGACCAGGCCCGTGCACTGTGCGACGTATCATACGCGATGGCATTAACGTCACAAGGCATGGAGCATCACCTTGCAGGTGGCGAGGGGGATGAAGGTCATGGGCGGGACTTTTTGGTCACGCAGGTATTGGATGGCGTCCAAGGCAGTACGCTCACTGTCAACCACCACACTGTCCACGTCCCGCCCCATGGCCTGCGGTACAATGGCAGTACAACGGCGGTACAATGGCAGTGCAACGGCAGCACAACAGCAGTGCAACGGCAGTGCAACGGCAGTGCAACGGAAGTACAGAGCAGTACAAAGGCAGTGCAACGGCATTACAAGGCGTCAGGGGGCAGTGCAACGGCAGTGCAACGGCAGTACAACGGCAGTGCAACGGCAGTACAACAGCAGTGCAACGGCAGTACAACGGCAGTGCAACGGCAGTACAGAGTAGTACAACAGCAGTGCGATGGCAGTGCAACGGCAGTACAACGGCAGTACAGAACAGTACGGGGCAGTGCAGCCACAGCCGCAGCACAGCCACAGCACAGCCCACATAGCCACGCACCACAGCCAGCGCCAGGTTGTACTCGCGGCGCGTGACCTTGCCCAGCTCTTGGATGCGGCCATGCACCGCTGTGGGCGCAGCACAGAAGGGCGGGAACATGCTCAGGGATGGTGATATATTTAGAACGTCAAGACATATGGCCACACATGAAAGCCGCGTGGAGGGACATGTATCGCACCGCGGCATCGCGGGTTGGATTATGCAAAGCCGTGTAATGATGACTTCAAGACTCATGGCCATACTTCAAGACACATGGCCATGCTTCAAGACGTATGGCCGCACACAGCCGTGTAATGATGATGATAAGATTCATAACACACAACGATAATGACACAAAAGCCACCCAGGTGCCTCACCCCCGGGGTACATGCGCTTCAGGGCCTCCACCGCCTCACTCATCTTCTTGTCCTTCTGGCTCTCACGCCTGCACGTGAGACACACTGTTTGTGTTGTTGTGCGAACCGAGACATTTTCAGTAGCTTGCTGCGTCCTGCCAAAGCGTGCTGCTGTTCGGTCGCCTGCACGTGAGAGAGGCTGTCTGTGTTGTGGTGCAAACCTAGACGTTTTTGACAGCACCCTGCGTCCTGCCAAACCGCATCTCTTTCCAATCCTTTGCTTGGCCTTTTGGGGGCCTTGTGATGGGCACGCCATGGAACGCTTGTGCCATGCGGCACGCCAGTCACTGCCTCACACGCGATCTAGGGCGCTTTGGCGTGTGCCTCGGGATATGAAAGGCCCATTTTGTACTGCTGTACTCCAAGTCAGACTGGGCATCCTTCCAGCGCCACGTCCGACAGGCAGGCAGCCAGTCTGACACGCGCACCCACTTGTCAGACCGGGCTTCGTACAGCTGGTCCTCCAGCTGGCGCCGCTTGACTTCCATCGTCTCACGCTCAGCGCTGTGAGCACGGCAGTACACCCAACAAGGCAGTACATCTGATGAGGCAGTACAACAAGCACATCATCGAGCTGCTGTTCATTGGGATGCGTGATTGGGATGTAATGATGATATAATGATACACATTGAGTATGATATCTATAGTGCATGATGATGTTCAGTGGGGCCCAGAGCTGGCCTGGGTTGCTTTCCTACTTCTTTCTTTCTTACTTTTTACTACCTCCCCGACTCACCACCACCACCACCACCATCACCACACACCTGTTCTTGCGCAGTTTGTCATCCGCCTGGGACATCTCATTCCTCAAGCCCTTTAGCTCCTTCTTAGCAGCAGCTGCCTCAGCAGCCACGTCTTTAGACCGCTTCTCCGCATCCTCTGCCTGCATAGTGGGTACCCCAGCATCACTGTCATTGTTCATCGTTTTCATTATTAGCATCAATACAGCATATCGTCATTGTCGTCAGCATCATTACACGGTGCAGTTGTGATAAAGCAACATGGCGCGGCGGTTTGACAGTGCCATGCGCCTGGTGTGCGCCTCGGTTCAGTTTGTTCGCATGAGGGGTTGGAGTTAGGTTTAAGGTGTCTGCTGGCTGCTGCATGGCTGCTGCATATCAGCGGAGCATGGGAGGCTGGTAAGCATTGAATATCCAACAGAGTGCTGCATCGCAGCCCGCATCACAACAGAGCTGCGACCGCAGATGGTTCCCTCTGTGACCTGTGTGGTCTGATCACAGCCGACATTCCCAGAGAAGTGCCAGGGTGTGTCAACATTCCAAGCCGGCAGGTCAACGTTCCAAGGGCACTGACAGCAGGAGACGAGCGCCAACAAGAGTGCAGGCAAGACGCAAGTGCGCGCAAGGAAAGGGCTGTGAGCATCAGGCTTTATGAATACTATGATACAGCACAGGTCGGCGGTTTGACCTCACCTGCTGCCTCAGAGTGGCTGCGCGCGCACGAAGGGCCTCCACCGCCTTCTCAGCACGCGACAGCTCATCCTCGTCAGCCTGTAGGGCAGCAGTACAGCAGCACGTTGCATCGCAGCAGCACAGCAGTACAGCAGTACAGCACGCATATAGGGAAGCGTGTGAGGAAAAGTTGGTGAAATATAGGCGTGCGCAATGAGACAAACACCGCGAAGTGTGCTGATGCCATGGTATGCTGGGCAGGACGCTTGCAGGACAAAGCGAGCGCAGCCAGGGCAAGAGACGCAGCACATGCTTGGGCGGGGCAGCTAGCCCACCTTGAGCTGCGCAGCCAGGGTGTCATGCTCGCTCTGCAGCTTGGCCGTCTTCTCCGCCACCTGGGCCTTGATGCGCGCGTACTCCTCCTGCACCTCCGCCGCCCCCAGCCCCGCCCCTGCTCCCGCCGCGTGCTCCGCGTAGTGCCCCTCCACCTCCGCCTCCAGCCTGGCTTTGGCTGCGGTACAGGCAGTACAGGCGGTACGAGGTGTCATGCAGGCAGTATGGGCGGTAGGAGTTGTCATGCAGGCAGCACAGGCGGTACATGTTGCCATGCAGGCAGTACGGGTGGTACAATTTGTCATACAGGCAGTACAGGCAGTACAGGTGGTGCAGGCTGTACAAGTGGTACGGGTGATGCAGGCAGTGCAGGCAGTACAGCTGGCGCAGGCATTCCATGCATTTACATGCAGGTGCCTCCCATGCAAGGATGTGCTGACGACGCCATGCAAGCGCTGCTGCTCAATCCCAGCAGCACTCCTTTCTCAAACCATGAATGAGCCACTCAAACCATGAATGAGTCACTCAAACCATAAGTGAGTAACTTACTAACCAAAAGACTGGCGGCCAACCAATGAGAACAACTGTAATAGAACAACTGTAATGAGAACAACTGTAAACCACCCTTTGCCACACTCTTGAGCTTCTTTTCAAGCTTGGCCAGCCATACAACAATACAACAACCATACAACCATACAACAACCATACAACTGTACAAACAAAATGGAGCAGAGTTCTCAGCCCCCTCTCACCCTTTGCGACACTCTTGAGCTCCTTCTCAAGCTTGGCCAGCTTGGCTGCAGCCTCTGCAGCCTTGCCCTCCAGCTCAGCCACCTGCCGGTCAACCGTTTGACCAGGTCACATGTTTGACCAGGTCACGCAGTTGACCAAGTGACGTGGTTGATGAGGTCGTGTGTTTGACCAGGCACAGCAGGCGCCGAAACCACACACGAGACACAGACGCAGTACGAGGGCATGAAATAGGACGCTAAAAAAACCGCATATCAAGATAGCATACGTGACAGATGTTGATGAAGAGCACATATCATACACAACAGACATGGATAAAGAGCACACAGCAGGGCAGCGACACACCTCCTTCTCCCCGGTCTTGATGCGCTTCACCAACCGAGCCTGCTCCTCCTTCGCCTTCACCAGAGCAGGCATCTGCAGCCAGAAAAGGGACCAAAGCAGCACAACTAGCAAAACTAAAACCCTGAACCACACAGACCCGTGTGGCCAAGCACCAGGGCTGTGACTTCCTGCCAATTGAACCCTGGGCAGGGGGCGCAGCAAGGGGTGCGCTGCAAGGGCCATACACTGCTGTACACTGCTTTTACAACACTGCTATACACTGCAATACAACACTGCTATACACTGCGATACAACACTGCTACACGCTGCCGCACGCAGCACACCTTCTTATCCTTATCCATCTGCAGCTTGGCCGCCCTCTTGTTTGCCAGCTCCCTCTCCTTGGCTGCAGCAGCAACCACCACCATAGCAACAACGATTGCAGTACCACAGTTTCATGAATGGGTGTCAACTCCCAAAGAGATCACAAAGAGATCACTGACCCTTTAGAGGCTGTAAATGTTTCAAGCTGAGACACACTGCGCTGCGTACCACATGGCCACATGCCCCAAGAAGGGGGTGGGGATTTGGGGGTGGTGTGGGGTGAGGGGGCACGTGCCACTATGTCCAGCAAATTAATTGTCAACCACGTTTAAACCAACGCGCTTCTTGTCGACGCTGTCGTGCCTGTCAAGGCACAGCTGAAACACCCAGCAGGCCCTTGGCTGGCTCACAATGTAACCACAACAATACAGTCGAAACACACCTGCAGTGGCCACTGCGCGCTTGAAGGCCTCTTCCCGGGAGGAGAACGCCGCCAGGTCGGCCGCCGCCTACAGTGCCACCAGCCGCAGCACAGGGGGGCAGGTGCTGTCTGCTCAACCTCCTAGAATGAAGTACACATAAAACTACTATGGAGTGTATCTAGATATCTAGATACAGAAGAGCAGGTTTGAAGGCCTTCCGCCCTTCCAAAGCCCAGCCCCACAGGCCGGCAGGTCCCGCACTCTGCTCAACATGCAGAAGAGCAGGTTTCAAGGCGTTTTAGGAGTAGGGTTTGGGGTTTAGGTCCAGCCCACCTTCTCAGCCTCGGCCGCCA
The DNA here is from genome assembly GCA_004335575.1 of Haematococcus sp. NG2. Taxonomy (NCBI): domain Eukaryota; kingdom Viridiplantae; phylum Chlorophyta; class Chlorophyceae; order Chlamydomonadales; family Haematococcaceae; genus Haematococcus; species Haematococcus sp. NG2. Next base: position 20,779 of record QAXD01000146.1, on the reverse strand, counting down.
GCCTGGCGCGCTTACTCGCGCTCTCGTCACGCTCCGAGCGCGCGCACGCCAGCGCGAACAGCGCGGCCTCGGTGCGCATGTCCCGCTGCAGTTCGGCGTTGCAGTATATCAGTACAAGCAGTACAAGCAGTACAGCGTTGCCACAGCGCAGTACATCAGTACAATCGGTATATGGCAGTACATGGCAAAGCGGGGCAGTACATGACGATACAGTCCAGTACGTGGCAATATATGGCAGTACATGGCAGCACAACACATGGCAACAAGAAAAGAGCACCACACACGCGCACCAGCTGGGCCTGTGCCGCCAGGTAGCGCTCTGCCTCTTCCGCCTGCTCCTTCTTCGCCTTGCGGTCGGACGCCACCGCCTTTCGGCGCGCAAACGCAGCTGCCACCTGCCGCGCACGTGGGTCAGGGTCACCGTCAGCGGTGCTCGGGGTGAGAGCAGGACACCCAACATTAGGTTCGTGCAAAAAGCCGCAGGGAGAAGTTTCCAAAACCACAGGTGCTGCCGGCTTGAGATCAGTAAGCCCAAAACACAGTACAGACAAAAGGCCGCAAGCTGGGACAAGTTTCTGGTACACATGTGCTGCCGGGTCGAGGCAGTTTGGGCAGAAAGTCATCTCATCAATCAACCAAAGGGGTTAAGAGGCCGCGCATCAAACACGCCACGCATCAAACACGCCAGCCCAGAGCCCAGAGCACACCAGTGATGGCCGGGCCCACCACCTCTTGCAGTACAAGTGTACCTCTTGCAGTACAAGTGTACGCGGTACACAGGTAGATGGCACCACCCACCTTCTCCTCAGCCTTGGTGGCAGCCACCTGCAGCTCCTCGTACTGCTGCTTGAAGCCCTCACTGCCGCTGATCTGTGGCGCAGCAGGGAACCAGGCCAACCGCAGCACCTGATGAGCTCTGGGTGCACTTGCTACAAAAGCCACATTAACCAAACGCAAATGCCGAACGCGGGAGGGGGGTGTCGGATGGTGCAAGTCACGAGTCATGCCAGGTTTCAAGGCCCAAGGAATTGACGCAGGCATTTCCTTGGGCCTGCGTCAAGCGCGCAGTGAGGCCCTTGACTCACTGCGCCATGCGGCAATCACTGACTGGCACTGCACAACAGCAATGCGTGTGTGCTGCAGACAAGCGCACATGCACCACACCTGCTCAAACAGCGTGGTCAGGCCCTGGGGTGGCTTGTTTGCCACAGCCTCAATGTCACCCTGCGTGAGAGGCACAGGGAATCCAGGGGTTGACAGGAGAGCAGTGCACACTTGAAGCCTGGAAAGGGGAGGGAGGGGGTTGTAGGTTGGTGTGTGGGTGTGTGGGGGGAGGGGGGTATAGGGGTCGCCGAGCGGGCTCTAGCACATCAGGAAGGGTCTGGCAGCTGGGTAAGGGTTGCGATGTGCAGGAATCAAACACCCAGTTGTGATGTGTGCGACAAGTGAAGTGCAAGGACAAATGCAAGCGCGCATGCACATGTGATGCCACATGTGATGCGGTCCTGTTGCAGCAGCGGATGGTGCAGGCGAGCAACAACCCAGCTCTGGTGCGATGCAGCTGGCAGAGCTTGGACCGAAACCAGCACTCAGAGGTACGTCTGCCACAATGTCTGAGTGGCTGGCTGGATGTGCTGGATGCTGGTTGGATGTGCTGACGACAAGCCACACCAGTCACTCTGTAGGCCCCACTCAACTCAACAGCCACGCGTGCGTCGCATTCCTTCCTCACACAATGACCAACACAGGCGCATGTCTGACTGACCACTTGCATGGGCGCATGTCGGACAGACCACTTGCGCGCATGTCGGACTCACCGATACCACACCTGTGACCCACCAGTACCACACATGCGACCCACCAGTACCACACGTGTGACTGACCATCACGCATGTCTGACCCACCAGTACCACACGTCTGACAAGCACCACCCGTGTGACCCACCTGGAACACCAGGAAGTTGCGGACCTTGACCAGGATGCCAAAGCCACCCAGCTTGGCTGCGTATGCCTCCCACCCCACCTGCACATGCAAAAGACCAAACAATGACAGGGCACACGAGGTTGCAGGCATGGCAAAAGCACATGCAAAGACCAAACAACGACAGGGTACGCGAGGTTGCAGGAATGGCGAGTGCAGACGCAACTGCCTAGCTAATGAATGTAAAGATCGAAGGACAACTGTGTTCTCAGGCATGATGATGGGCCACAGTGGATGGTGTTGCATCATGGCAGCAGCACCTACAGCACAAACGTTTGGCCGCACCAAAACACCTGCTCCCCGTCCAACCACGCATCTGCTTGTCACCGTTCAATCGCACACATGCTCACCGTTCACCCGCACACCTGCCCGTCATCCAACCGCGCACCTGCTTGTCATTGATGCGGTACACCGACTGGTATGTGGCGTCTGGGTCGCTCGCGCTGGAGGGCTGGATGTGGCGGGAGAAGGCCACCTGCTCGCCCTCGTCAGTGCAGTACACCAGCCGCACGTAGCCCCTGCGCGGCCGGTCCTCCTCTGTGCGGGCGCGCGCGTGCGTTGCATGGACGTAAACATAAAATACTATAGAATATGTCTCGAATATATGTATACATCTCGCGTATATTGTAAAACCTGGCAGGGGACGCAGGTGGATGATGTCAGGCTGATGTGACACCTACCTGTGTCGCCGTCACTGTTGACGTACAGCAACTCCTTCAGGTTGCCACGCAGCTGTGCAGTCTTGACACCTGGTGTGTGGAGAGCCGGCATGGAGACACATTCGTTTTAGTGCAGCAGCACACGCAGCATGGCTGCATGGCTGCATGTCGTGTTGCTTGGCACTGGCGTCAGACCATGACTGGCTGAGTTGGGGCCATGAAGTGAACTGTATCTAAATAACAGGTGCAGAGCCCAAAGGGTCGTGCCCTGCCCCTTGTAATGCTACTCACTATACAAACACTGCCCAGCCCCTGGACACAGCTCCTCACAAGCAGCGCCCGCAGCTGCGCTGCCGCACGGATATGAGGGTGTTCCAAAACGAAAGCGTGCCATGTCAAGCATGCCCCAACCACCCATCTGTCACTGGTGCAAATGCTCACGCTGCACCCTGCTGTGACTCTGATTCACATCATTTGATGATGAACACGGGTGATAAAACTGCAGCATTTAGGATGATGAAGCTGGCTATGTGTTAAACAGAACCACAGTGGTGCAAGCATGGTGAGGTGAGGCACCCAAGCCAGACCACGCACCCAGCACAAAGGAGATGGCATCCATGAGGTTGGACTTGCCGCTGCCATTGGGCCCTACGACAGCTGTGAAGGGGCGGAAGGGACCGATCAGCTGTCGCCCCCTGTAGCTCTTGAAGTTCTCAACCTGGGGGGCATTAGCATAAGATTAAGCATAAGCAGGAGGAGCATAAGCATCGCAGGGGCTCAGAGGATGGATAAGATAAGAGGATAAGAGGAGAGAGGGCGGCGCATGGGTGGGCTTGGCGCGCGCCCGCGTGTGAGGCCTTGTGCTGCATGGTCCCATACGTCCAAAGGGGCAGCATCATGCAGGGGGCTGAGGGCACGGCATGGGACATGGGTTGGTTATATGGGTCCAGGGGGCTGCAGCAGGCCCCCATAGTGCATAGTGCCTGCTGCCATGCGCTGCACATGCAGCACTGGGCTGTAGCTGCCTGAGTGACACACACTGCACCGTGCAATGCATGACAGATGGCCCCTTCGCATGTGCTGCAGTGCATGCACGGGCGTGGCTGCTGACACGTGCTGTTCCATGGCACAGTGCCCGAGACAACACAAACGATGAAAGCCAACGCACACAGCACAGCAGCGCAACAGGCAGGTGGACTGTCAGCACGCCTGTGCCAGCAGTGCCCCACACCCTAACCGCATCATGCGCACAACTGCAACGCCCTGGGATTACCAGCACAGCCCTTAAACAAGCTACATGCATTATCAACTGCCAGCGCAGCTGTACGCGCCCAGCAGGGGAGAGGGTGCACAAGCATACGCTGTGCCATGCTGTGCTGCCATGCTCGCCCAGCGCACCTCCAGGTGGTCGATGAACCCGTTGGAGGCGCGCCACTCCACGCCGGGCACGCCAGCTTGACCAACCTCAGCCATGGTCGCGCTGTTGTTGGGGCTGGCTCAGAAGGGTTTTCAATTTGTCAGCTCATCCGCACACGCGCTAATGTACGTGTTTCGATAAGTTTTGATAACAAGATGGCCAGGATATCGTTTTAGAGAGGCTTTGTCTGAACTGCCGCTTGATCTGATGAACGAAGGCGCGGAGCCCAAACTGCCAAGCTACGCACAATTACCAAAATCATAACACCAGCACGAGACCAGAACGTGCCGATTCGCCTGTGTCATATGTGTGTGCAAGGTCCATTCAGCTCCACGGGTGTAATGCTTCACAAGCATGTAGTTTTGAACGACAGCATGCTTGCTGCACTTGTGAGTAGGAGCGTCCGCACAGCATGAATCTTCACCTGCCGCGGAACCTTATCAATCGCCTGCCGAAGCGAGAGGCTGGACAAAACCGCTTCAAATTTCAGCTGGTCTGCACGGGAACCCATTCTGAAAGCTGCAGAGTCATCAACTGATGGCTTGATCGTTATGCTGTCCCCGGAGCACGTTTGCAGCTCGTCAGTCTACGCGACAAACAGGCCGCATCTGGTACAGAATGTTAACTTGCCAGGGGTTGCACTACTTCGTACTTAGGGTAAAGCATTACAATCCACGTTGACATGCTCCAACTGTGGCTGCATGTAGCACGCTAGGTGCGCCTCAATTGAGCAAACGTGGGAGACATGAGCGGAGCGACCTCAAGGTGCCACCAGTCAATACAGTCACCCGGTCTGAAAATGATGTGTACCGCACTTGCACTGGTGCTGTATCACAGAGACATCCCAGTCCCCGTGAGTTCCTATGTACCACAGCACAGCACACACAGCACAGCACAGCACAGCACAGCACACACCCTGTTCTCATGGTGTGCCAGCCCCACGGCTGTGGGAGCGGCAGGAACGCAGCATCATATCCCCCTGCAAACACTGAGTGGACATGGATCACAGAGCCTGATTTCACAGGAGCGAACAAAGCTGGGCTGAACCCATCGTCCTGACCCCAGGAGAAAACAACAGTCACGTGCCCATGGTATGTGTGGGCAGCAGCCGCCCCGCACCCCAGCCATCCATGCGTCGCAGTTGCCATCGTGGCTCAGCGCTACCCACGCTGTCGTGCTCTCAAGTGTAACACCCTCTACCCTCTACCCACGCTGCTGCACTGCCCACTTGGCCAGCGGGAGGAAAAGGGAGGACCAGTGCTTCAGCAGTTTCCTGCGCCTCTGCAGGAAGTTGATCGCGTCCTGAACAGCTGCACACTCCACAGCCTGAGCCTTGGGATCGTCAGAAGGTAGGTGTAGGTGCGTCTGGTTCAGTCTGATGTCGCCAGTTCCCTGGGGGAACAAGTCTGATATTACGTGCTCATCACGCTTGGCGCCCGCCTCCTCCATTATCTTCGTGATCCGTGGCCCCCACTCTGAAGCTTCCGCACGCTTGAACACAGCTGAGCTGTCCGCCTGCTGGCTCATCAGGCAAAGCCCCAATTCACCTGCCAGGTACAGACCATTCAAGATGCTACCGCTGCCGCCTCCGTCCTCCTGCTGCTGCTGCTTCTGGCTGCTGCCTACTGCATCGGCGAACCGAACTGCCAGAAATGTCGCCGCCTCTTCATTTGAAAGGCCCCCGCCATGCACATCCAGGCACAGCAGTGGCACCACCAGTGCCAGCTTTAGCAGCGCCTCCCAATAGCCACCCCAATACACCATGTCCAGGACAAAAGGGTGTGCACCCCAGGGCAGCGAGGTAGCAGGCAGAGCACGCAGGCTGTACTCTGCTGCCGCCATCAGCTGCCCCGCCGTGTCACACAGTTTGATGACGTCATCCAGTTTGGGCGGCTGGCGGGCGTGCAGCCAGGCTGGCACGAGAGGGTCCAGACCCTGCACGTACCCATCCGCTTCACCGTGCGAGTTGGGCGCAAGCACTGGCAGCAGCCCCTGATCCACCAGAGCCTTGGAGATGGGGCCGAGCTGCTCCAGCGCCTCCAGTGCCTTGATAGCACTGATGCTTGCTCGTGACATGTGAAGGGGCCAGGGTGCATGCAGCTGTAGCGGCCAGCCAATACACGATGCCTTCCCTGCCTCGAACAGCCGGATGATGTGGGCAGAGAGTGTCAGCCAGCAGTCTGTGATGTCCCTCACGTACACCTGTGCCAGCTGCGGCCAGGCCAGCACCATCTGCATGCATATCACATCACACGCGCACAGTCAGACCGGTGGCAGTCATAGTCAGGCTGGTGACGGTCACATTCAGTCAGACTGCCCACGGGCGCAGTCACACCGTTGCAGGCAGCCTAACCACCTTAAACACGTTCATGAAGCTCGCCAGCATGCAGGAGTGGCTGTAACTTGCGGCACAACAGAGCAGACACATGGCAGCAGAGTTCAGGGGGGATCCAGCACACGATGGCGCAACAATCCTAATGTGCGATAAGCCCGACTCATGCATTAGGCAGCTTCGAGTTAGTCTCGCTCCTCCACTCCTTTCCATTGCTGCAACAGCTCAAGATGGTGGCAACAGCTGATGCACCCCTTGGTGCAAAGCATTTATCAGTGCAGTCGACAGAACCCACCGCGGCTGCATGATGGATTATCTGGAGCCTGTGCAGTTGAGCGCTGAACAAATCCCGGGCAGGTGTGCCGCCAGCAGCTGAGATGGCCTCTTCCTCGGCCACCGCCTGCTTCAACAGCCGATGCAGCCCTGAGACAGCCGCATCTGCCAGCTTTGAGACCTGCGCTAAGACAGTGACATCGTCAGTAGCCAGCATCTGCGACCGCTGCTTTTGTCCTGTCATCAGCCCCACAGCGTATGGGACGCAGTGCAAGGTCCAGAACGCTGCCGTGACAACTGCAGCAATGTTGGCTGCAGAGCTGTGCTCGCCCCACAGCAGCGCATGCAGCGCGTCTGGCACATCCTTGCAAGCCGCAGCTGCACTGCTGCTGCCGCCGCCGCCGCTGCTGCTGAATGGGGCACTGCCGCCCTGTTGCCCGCACCAATGCCGCGGCTGGAGCAGATCGATCATGCAGTCCGCTTGCCGCCGCACCATGCGTGAGTACTGCAGAGCCAGGTGAAGATTGTCTGTGCGTGCCTCTGGTGAGCCCAGCTTGTGGTTGTGGAAGAGTGCGAAGGACCATAACCACAGAGCATTGATGGCGGGCGCAGGTTGGCCCTGCTGCTTAGCCTTGGGTTCTGGCAGCTCAGCTGCCAAGCTGTGCACGAGGTCTTCAAGCACGTCTTCACAGAGCACAGGCATTTGGTCTGCACGCACCGTGTGAGGCAGCCTCATGAGATGCACCACAATATGATGTCAACGTGCATTCAGCAGGGCATAGATTGCAGCAGGGAAGCTTCCTAACGATGTGAAGTCCACGCTCTGATCATGCCCCTCAAGCAGGCCACATTACAGCCAGCAACAACTGATGAGCCAGCTGATGTAACCAGAGATACTATCGTACATGGGCCTCTGCCACAGCACGCACCGTGCAGGGTCCATGTGGTCCCCCCAGTGTACCCCGTGGGGAAGAGATGGTCCAGATATTGGTCCTGTGCCAGGTCTGAGAACATGCGCAGGCTGTCCAGCAGCGCCCTCTTGACCGCCTGTGGCTGCTCAGCACGCAGTGCAGCTGCAGCTGCCGGTGAGACAGTGATCGTCTTGGGCGGATGTGATGTGGGGTCCCATGGCAGGTGGTTCAGACCTGCATCCAGGAGCTGTTGCTTCCCCAGGTAGAGCCCAGCGCAGTAGATCAGTGAAGCACCAGCTGCCTGCGCCACTGCTGGTAAATACTGCTGCTGGGCCTGCACAGTGGTTGTGATTTGATGCATACGCGCGCCCCTAGCAGGTGGGGCCCACTTCAGCCAGTGTGCTGCAGTTTGCAGAAGCTGCAGCTGCCATCGGATCACAGGCGCACCACGCAGCATCAGGCGGGAAGGGTCCCAGATCTGGGGTACCGCTGGGTAGCCTGCACAGAACATGCAGCACAGCAGCAACAGCAAACCACTTAAAGCTATGCAGCTGACCTAGCAAAGTTGGCGGCTGAAAGTCTAAATGATCAGTGCAGACAAGCAGAAGCACCCATGCTGGGGTTGCTGCCATTCACACTGTGCGTGAGCATGCTTCAGATTGTCTGCTCTATCATTAAAAACACTCCATATTTATACTGCAACCATAGTGATCACGCACCATCATGCAGTGCACGAAATGTAGCGCATAAACGTGTCTCGAATGTGGCAAAGTCCGGGCCCAACACGGCCTCATTCCATGGGGGTGAAAAGATGTCATTGAGAGACGGGTCTGTGAGAGCTGCACTGCCCTGTGCTAGCACGGCGTGCTGCAGGTGCACACGCAGAGCCGCATGACCCTGTGAAACACACACAGTCCACACCCAGTTAGCCGCATGGTGGATCAGACTGTCAGAAGCAGATGCTACCTGCTCTACCATCCACATGGTGCGGCACTTGCACCCTGCTGACACTAACGGTATGGTAACTACAAGATCCTTGGTAGCTGTCTAAGCCTTCCTGTTCAGTTGCAGCAAGCTAATCAAGCTGTGCCACACCGCTCTTCTGCTTTTGTGTGTTGTGTGCGGTTTATTTCATCACCATGCTTGCAAGCAGAGCCGTGAAAGTACGAAGAGTTCTGGACCGTAAGACGCACCAGCAGCTCGGGCTGCAGCCCAGAGTGGATTTGGCCAAATGGATCTTGGTAGATGCGCGCACATGTTGCTACTTGTGCTGCGAAGCGGCATACGATCAGGGCCCGAGCAACTGGACCAGCCAGCACGGCAGATGTCAACATGACTGCATTGATGGTGCACAGCACAGACTGTGCCTGCGGACCAATCGCAGCTGCCTCATCCTGGCTGACAGCTGCTGTGCCTGCAGTGCTGCTCGAGCATGGCCCTGCCTGCCCACCACTGCTGCTCGTGCTGGCTGTGCCAGCCTTGGCCCCTGTTGTCTTGCCCTTTGCAGCCTTCTTGTGCGCAGCTGCTGCGCTTGATGATGCCACAGTGTTGGAGCTGCTTGCCCCAGTGCTGCCTGCCCCTTCACTGCTGCATGCAGCTCCCTTGTAGGTGGCTGGCGCTGCTGCTGTGTTGTTGCCAGACGTGCTGCCAGGAGTTGCCTGGCTGGCCTGACGCTGTGCAAGCACCAGCCACACATGCAGTGTGTGCACCATTGTGTGCAGCCGCAGGTATGCCTGCGTTAGAGTAGCGCTGACAGTGGAGGTGGTGGTGGCTGCACCTCCTGCCCGATGACTGGCTGCTGAGCTCCTGCCAGCAGCTGCCTGATGCACGCCAAAGGCCCCGCCAAGCGTCACCTTGCGCGCCCAGGCGGGTGATGTGGGGTTGCAGCATGAGCAAAACCCTGGTTGCTCGCCTTGACTCTGGTCGTGCACAGGTGTTAGCGTGATGAGCAGGCGCCCCAGAGCTTCCAATACCTTACGATCCTGCAGCACATGTCAGGCAGCAGCCCCATGTGCGAAGGCGTGCAGAGATCGAAGCATTCAGTGCAGCCATCACGCCTATCCATTGACAGTTGCAACTGGGTAGGTAAGGAATGACAAGCGTACTGGTGCCGAAGTGGCACCAACAGGGCAAACACAGCTGTGCCAGGCGGCGTCAGAGGCATGACATAAGTCAGGTTGCATGCATCACCCACCTTGACGAGCAGCAACACGAATCCAACCTCCACAGTGCGTGCTGGACGCTTGGCCACGTCCTTGACTCGGATCCAGCGTGTCGCCAAACGCTCCATGAACCAGAGCAGCGCATCAGCTGCAGCAAACGCCTGGTTGCATGCGCCTTCGCTGTACATGCGTTCCACGGCTGCACATGCTTCTGACAGCTGCAAACAGGCATTGACAGCATGCAGTCAACGGACGGGGATAAGGCGAGTAGAGTGTCTGCTAGACCTGACATCCTTACCTGGCGCAGAAGGTCCTTATTGATCGCTTGCCGCAGCGCTGCGGTGGGCAGAGGCGAGCCTTTCCTGTCCAGGTCCGCGAGGCTGGACAACATCGCCTTCAATTTCAGTTGGTCTGCACGCGAACCCATTCTGAATTCTGCTGATCATGGCTCGATCGTTGTGCTGTCCCCGAAGCACATTTGTAGTCCTTAGTCTCCGTGATTACCGGTTGATGTCTGGCGCAAAGTCTCAACTTGCCCCTTGCCAGGGGAAACTTTGCGCTTAGGGTTTAGGTTCTGGGCTTGCATGCCTTGGCGAGCCGCGTTGAAATGCTCCATTTGTAGCTGTATGTGATGCACAAAGGGCGTCTAAACCGTGGTAAACACATGGAGCAACCCCAAGTGCCTCCACATTGGATGTTTGCGCTGTTGCAGCCTGCATGTCCTGTGGCCCAACTCCAGATCCAGGCACAACCATAATATTCACACCATCACAGTAGCCTACATCTGAGCATGCCTTGGGCCGTGCCATTATTAATTTTGTATGCCACTTGTATGGCCCTCCTCAGTACTACTGCCAAGGTGCTGACAGGGGCCCTTGTCTGTGGTGCCCCAACCAGTGCCCATGTTTGTAGATCTCAAACCGCCGAGGCCACCCACGCAGCAACGAGGTCACGAAGGAGGGTCATGGCCTTCATGCTGTGCGACTCGACGAAGGGGCAGCAGGTGCTGCCACAGCAATGCAGCTGTCCATGAGTTGCCCTGCTGATGGTGAGCTGTGGAACCTCGCCAGCAGCTGCAGCAGGCAGACCCCACGGCGAGCAGTGGGAGACGGGGTCGGTGTTGGCAGGGCTTTGGGGCATTCAGGGATCCAGGTGCACCCACAGGCGAGCACGCCTGCCCTGGAGCTGGCACTGGCTGCATGGGTAGGCGGTGGGGGTGCTTAGTATGAGCTGTATAACCCAAGGCTGGACTGCAGACTGGCATGCGCCATGAATCGACAGCATGGGTAAAGATTTTCTGCCATGGTGAAATTCTGCCACACTTTGAGTTGGACCATCAAAATCCCCGCATGGCTGCTGGCTTGTATCTGCAGGCATCCTGCCATGTTGCACACTGTATCCTGCATGTATCCTGTGTGTGCAGCAAACATGCATGCAGCATGTTGCGACCCTCGCTCCCTGCCGGTCGTTGAAAGGGCTCAGCTCACATCCTGGATACATATCTGCATTACACCATGCTGGGGTGGGCTGGGGCATGCTCAGCACTACCCCTAAAGGAGAGGCATCGGCATGGCCCGCAGTTCACACCTCATGCCGACACTCGCCAACGGGCTTGAGACTTCGGCTTGCCTTGCTTCAACAACCTAAGAATTCTTGAGCCACTGATTCTTGTTGCAACGTACATACTGTTGGTTACCCAGGGCGCACTTTTGCGAAGGGCCACACGCCAGTAGCTAGCAATTAGGCTGAGGTCTCAATAATAGCAATAATGTCACGAAGGTCCAACAGCTGCAGCGATGATGCAGCAAGCGAAGGGGTCAGATAGGTTGGCACCTCATATACAGCGTAAGACAGCTTTGATCACTGTAATACTACATACGTCGCGTCACTACCAGCGAAACTCATCATGCTGAACACTGTTGCGAAGAACAGCGCACTGCTGTTGCTATTTACTCTTGCTTCAGCTGCTACTATAGCGCAATGCCTAAAGGAATTCGCCATCACCTCAGGCTGCGGGCGACTCGGAAGACTTGCACAAGCCCTATTCTTTGGCTTCTTGTTTGCGACGCACGTTTCGTCTCTGGTAAGGGAGCTTTGTCTCCTCCTCTTGTGTTGCCTTCCACAAGCACTAACTGACAGAGCACGGCCCACTTGCCGTAGCATCTCATCTGGAAGGGACGGATGACCACGAGACGACTTCACGACATCAACGCGTTCAAAGTGACGGTGGTGGTGCCCCTGCTGCAAGTCGTGCTGGCTGTGTACCCTTTGGGCCCGATGGGTGCGTGGGTTAAGCCTCTGCAATTGGGATTGCTGGCACGGGCTCTCCCTGCCCGTGTGAACTTCACCTGCCAAGCATGGTCATTTCGTCATGATGCACCGTGCGTGGCACATGCAGATGTCCGCTACCTGAGCATGCTGTGGCATCTGCCATTGTGCATGGCGGTGATGGACATCCCCTTTGCTCACACGTGCTTCCTGCTCGTCACCATCATCCCCTTCACGGTGGTGATGGAGGTGCATGTGCTGCTCGCCCAAGGCACGCTGCCACCTCTGAGCACCTTCGCACTGCGGGTGGTGAGCCAAGTGCTGGTTGGGATGGCAGTCACTTTGGGCCTGTACGTGATGCTCGCACGCCGGCACTTCAGCGTCACGCCTGCCCGGAAGGCACAGCGTGCACAAGCCCCCACCACCGCTGCAGCTCCTGCAGCAGCTGACACAGCCCCCACCTCCACCCTCCCTCACACCGCAACCAGCAGCTTGGGCACAGATGCTTGGGATGTGGGGCACCTGCCCTACCAGGACTTACCGGCCTGGGTGGGTGTGGGCTGGGTGGAGCACACACGCCTCGTGCAATGGATCGCACGCGCTGAGGTTGAAATCTTGGAACGGGTTGTGCCCGTGCTCGACGCTACCATGCTCAAGCTCCTGCTGGCTGGGCCGCCTGTACTGTATTACTTTCTGAGGTACGATCCTGCGCCATGCGGTACAGCTGTAGTGCGGTACAGTACTGCTGTCATACAGCATGGTAGCATGTCACTGTGCGGAGTGGATCAGCTGCCTGCGCTTTGTTATGTGGTGACGAGTGCTTGCTGGGCCATTAAAAACATCGCAGTGCTCAGCAGCACACATACACATCATCGTTGTCTGCTTCAGCACTACCGCATGTGCATGGAACGCATTGGGCAGGTGCATCCACGCACCCAGAGGTTTGGTCTTCGCGCGTGCTGGTGCTGATGCCAGCACTGAAGCGCAGCACTGCACTTGAAGCATCCGCACCAGCCACTCGCAAATGATGAAATGAACCATCATGGGTCATGCACTTACGCATGCACACCTGTGCCATCTGCACATGCAGCGCACTGATCAAGTCGTGCGGCGTGAAGCTGCTCACTGAGTTCAATGCACCAGACATGATCGCTGCCACTGTCTGCTCAGTCATACTTGGGACCCTGGAGCTCAATGCTGTGAGGACACAGCTATCGCGTGCACAGGTGGGCCTGGGATATGTGCTAGGGCCAAACCGAGTACCGCCAAGTGGTTCCGGAACCCTGAACCAAACACATCATTCTTGGGGCATGCATATATGAACCCGGGACAGCTGTGCTGCTGTGCCGGCACAGGAACTGCTGGTGGACCTACTGCCACAACACGTGGTAGCGAGGCTGCTGGAGGAAGCAAGTGCGGGTGGTGGCAGCGGCAGCACCAGCAGTGGCAGCGGCCCACTGGCTGCACCTCCACCCTCTCCACCCACGAGCCAAGGGAAGCACCTCGCGCATGCGTTGTCACAGCGAGCCATCAGCACTCCCCAGGCCTCACTGGGCCCAGGGCTGGACCGCAGCAGCTCCTCCAAAGGGGAAACCCGGCAGAGTTTCGGGGACTTGGGTAAGCCCACACTCAGCGGGTATGCGTCCGAGGGCGGGGCTCTGCACGCCGAGGCGGTTACAGCAACGGCCAGGGGCCCGTGCAAAGTGCAGGGCAGCCTGCCTGCATCAAGGCGCGGGTCTGGGCGCCAAACCGTTGGCGAGTGCGCGCAACCCGCGCAAGAGAGCCAAGTTGCGCAGGACGGGGATCCGGGGGCGTGCGCGGCGTGCGATGGCAGCAGCACCCCTGCTGCCGCCACGCCCCCTGGCAGCGGCACGAGCCGGCTCGGGGGTGTGCGGAAGCTGCACTCCGCTCGCGCCCTGGTCACTGCCGCCGCACGCATGGTCCAGAGCAGTATGGTGCGCACATGCGAGCCAGGGAGCTCAGAGCAGCCTGCCCAAAGCTCAGGCGCCCCCTCCCCCTCCCCATCAATCATATCAGCTCTGTCAGCAGGCCTGGAGGGAGGGGGGCGGTGGCTGGGGGTTGGCAGTGCACCCGGCAGTACGCATGGCGGTACACCCGGCAGTACGCATGGCGGTGTACAAGGCAGTACGGCGACGCCTCACAGCCCACATGCTGGAGGGGGTACCTTCCCTGGCATGGGTGCTGGCGGGCGCGCAAGTGTGGTGGAGTGGCATGACTCTGTCACCATCCTCTTTGCAGAGTGAGTGGCCGTGCCGGGCAGCAAATGCTCCCAAAGTTTGATCCCCAGACCCACAAGCCGCACACACCATCAGCGCTGATTCTGGTGCCATGACGCTGCACTGCTCTGCATGCCAAATCGGCCAATGCAAGAATGCATGCTTTTGACATGCACCCATTAGACTCTGGGCATGCATTTACGACCCACCGCCCATTGCGGCATTGGCAAGCAAGGTTGCGACATCAGTGCCAGGACATGGCAAGCCCCAGATGATGGGCTGGTGCAGCACGCCAACTGGACTACACACTTTGCGTGGCCCGCCCCCCCATGGCTGATTGCTGCATGTGAACTGCACACTGATGGTGCTCCGCAGTATCGTGGGCTTCACAGCTTGCGCCCAAAGTGTGGACCCAGTGGAAGTCATGGGTCTGTTGGACAGGTGAGGCATGCTGCTGCACCTCAGGGTTTAGGGCTCAGGCAGCAGGGTTAAGGGTTCAGGACTTCAGTTTTGGCTAAGAGTTGCAGCGGCTCAACATGGGGTTGTGTTTGGGCAAGAATGTACTTGCGCTGCTGGGCATGCACAGAGCAGCGGGGTTTCAGACTGACTCGGCTGGCCTGCCTTCCTATGTGTGTGTCAGTCAGACATGCTGCAGTACCTGACCATGCTGCTGACAGTGCAAAAGTCACGCCTCACATCCATGCATCACAATGCAGCTTTGACGTTCAAGCTAATCAATACGGTACTGATGGTGTGTCAATTTGTGTTTCCAACATGTGCAGCCTGTACACCCGGTACGATGCAGCGGCACGTGCTCACAATGTGTACAAGGTGGAGACGATCGGCGGTGCGTGGTACTGCTGGTGCATGTAGTACAGCCAGTACAGCAGTACAGCAGATATGGGATGGTGTGGTGCTTGGGACCTTGTGGTGGCGATTCATGTGATGGTTCACTTTGGATGCTGATGAAAGGCAAGCAATCGATGGATGGTGTGAGTGGAAGGGACTGGCATGGGCATCAGTTCACCGTAAGGATGTTGATGGTGGCTGGTGTGGATTGGATGGGTAGCATTGACCATGATGCGTCACTATGCACACAACTGTCTTTTGCACAACTGTCTTTTGCGCACACGGATCCCTGCGTGCCCACATGTGCAGACTGCTACATGGCAGCAGCTGGGCTGAACAGCAGTGACCCCGACCATGCACACACAATGGTACGCGCACTGCATTAGTGAAGCGTGCACAGGGTTTTGGCCTGAAAGATCAACGACCTGAGTGCAAACACCGGAATGCATCACCTGGCACTTGTTTCAGTGACTGCCCAAAACACACGCTTCACCTCCTAGCTTTGTCCTCCCCAGCCAGTCTGCCATCTGCCCCCTGTTTGCAGCTGTGGTACTGCTGCCATGTGTCGATGTGTGGTTTGCTTTCAGGGTTTAGGGTTTTCACCCTCAACCCTAAACCGCACAGCTGCCATGTGTGGTGTGCCTCCCCGCAGCTCAAGTTTGCACTCGCGCTGGTGGCGGAGGCGGAGCATGTGCTGATGCCGGACACCGGGCTACCGGTGACAGTGCGCGTGGGCCTGCACAGCGGCCGCGTGCTGAGCGGCTTGGTTGGGAGCATCCGCCGACAGTACCGGCTGTTTGGGGACACCGTCAATGTGGGTAGTCCTGGGTACAGAAAAAATGACACGGCATTTCACAGATGCTAAAAATATCATAGCATCTGTGAAACGCCGTGCATAACGGAGCTGGGCACAGTGCCCATCTGGGTGATGGGGGGGGATGGGTGTAGTGTCCAGCTGTGGGGGGAGCGGGGGGAGTGTCGAGCTGGATGCTGTGGGTACAGCATCTGGGCCAGTTGATGGGGCTTGCCCGGCTTGCAATGGCAACAGTCTGCCGCCCGCTCAGCAGCTCCAACTCTTGCTCTCTACTCACTCACTCACCCACCCACTCATTCGCTCGCACTCTCCCTTTCTCCCTCAGTCACTCATAAGCTCGCTAGCTCACTCACACATGAATTAACTGGGTGTGTAGCTGACTCATGTGTGCAACTGCAGACTGCAAGCCGCATGGAGTCCACAGGCCAGCCTGGGTGTATCCAGGTGAGCGAGGCCACGTTCGCGCTGCTGTCCCTTTCTGGGGCCTGGGCAGCATCCGGTACTGCAGCATGTGCCGCAGCATGTACCGCAGCATGTACCGCAGCACCCGCAGTAGCAGCAGCAGCAGCAGCAGCAGCAGCCACAGGTCGAGCTGCAACGAAAGGGCCAGCAGCAGCAGCTGCTGCTGCTGCGGTTGGCGCCCCAGTGGGAGAGGAGGATGTCGAGGTCTCCGCACGCCTGGTCAGCCTGTGCGATGGCTGTGGGCCGGACAGCCAGCAGCTGCTGCAGCAGGCAGACGTGATGAACGCGCGCGACTGTGAGCCGCTCCTGGATGAGGCTTGGGAGGGGGCGATATCATCAGAGGAGGGTGGTGAGCCGTTCCTCACCGGCTGCGACATGTTCCAGCAGCTGGGCTACTCCTTGGGCGGCTCCTCCTTCCGTGAGCACCACCTGCTGCCAGCAGCTCAGAGCCCCGTGGATGCAGTGCCTGCGCCTGACGGCTGGGCGTGGTTCACGACAGTGGTCCTCGCGAAAGGGAAGGGGCCCATGCGGACGTTTGTGCTCAAGCAGGCGGCAGAGAATGTGTAGGCTGCAGCTGGGGTGAGGTGCGGCTGGCGATGGGGCACTACACTTACAAAGAACTGATCTACTACTACTCCTACTAATAACTGATCTACTACCACGTGTGAATGATGTGATACATCCTGCTCGGTGTTGGGGCTGGTAGAAGTGGGCTGGTATGTGCTGATCGTGGGTAGCAGCATGGAACGATGGACTCGTGGAATGCAACCTAACACAGCCCACACAACTAGCACACACTTGGCTGCAGCTGCTGTACAAACAGCATAGCGTGGTTCATACGTGCAGCCCATGCATTGCATCATCACGTGAAGATGGCAACAGTAGGGGTGCGATGTGATTGCTACACATTATTATTTTTATTCTGCTGGTGCTGAAACAGGGACAACCACCATATACATGGTACGCTTAAACAAAACCCTGAAGCCTGACCTAAACTCTTAATGCACAGGGCATCAGGGATAGATGGATGGGCAGCAACAAAGGCATGTGGTTGCTCTGCATTGGATAGAGGCGTTGGACAATGCAATTGGATAGGGGCACTGCGTTGGTTAAGAGTGTTGGATAGGGGCAGATGCATATGGGTGCTCTGCATTGGTGTGAGATGGTGGCTGTTTCTGGCGCTTGTCATGGTTTGAGGTTCTTACAACATACCGCCCACGGCTGCCATATTGTCATGGCTTGAGGAAGTATGCAGCACTCTTTTTCACGTGAGAGATAATACATGCACACACTGCAACTTTGGGTAGATGGCTTTATCACAACTGGTCCCTTGGAGTGGCTGCACGGGTTCTGGGTATGCATGCATCATGATATGGTGCATCCGTGCTGCGTGGGTGGTGCCTGGCCGTGGGGGTGCTGGTGTATTATGTGCTGGTGGTGCAACTGCGCATGCAAGCATGTGCCATGCAAGGACAGGATCTTGACAGCACACTGCTGAACCTTTCTTCTCTGCACGCGTTCTACAAAAGTTCTTTTGCGAGTGGCTGTTGAAAATCTTCACTCCTTTTCCCTGTCTTGCTTTGAGTGATCAAATGCTGACTTTGAAAGATCCTCGGTGCATGGCCCCCGGCAGTTGCAGAGCTCCTGATTTTCTTAGGCGTCTGAAATAGTTGCTGGTGGGCATTTTGGAAGACGTTTGGCCTGAAGAATCGTGGTGCAGGAACACGCGCTGACAAGGAGCACGCGCTGATAAGGTCAATTTGCACCTCCACGCACATCGTACGCGTGTCCAGGCGGCTGAGATATTGTGGCCCCCAAACCCTAATCCTGGTCGCAGGAAGTCCCCGCTAACCTGAAACTCCCGCTGGACAGGCTCAACGGGTGGGTGCTCGGGCATGCCAGAATGCACCAGATCGCATGCTGCACTATAGCTTGGACATACGGACTCTGAACTGCGTGTCAGGGGATATTTCCTTCCTTATGCGTGCCCTTCCACACGTCCAGTGCAGATATGTGACAGTCACATCTGGCTTACTGCTTTTCCTTCATGGCAGGAGAATGACAGCGCTCGTAACAGTCATCGTGATTGACGCAGCCGGCAACCATAAGCAGACGGGCAGGTTTCAATTGACTGATGGACGTTTGCCCATGGCCGACATCAAGGAGCAGCTGGGGATCGTGGGCCGTGTGGAGTACGAGGATGGGGTCTGCGTATCGTTCGACCGGAGTACTGGGCGCTTGGATCGGACGTTCAGCAACGACGTGAGCACGGTGAAGCTGAAGGGCTATGTGGCAGGTAGGTCGGCACGATCTTCTGTGCCAGTTCATGTTAGCTGCCAGGAATAGCATCTGGCCACAACGAATCAAGCAGCATTGAAGCCTCCGTGTTTGCAGCAGAAGCTGCAGCACGAGCCAGAGCCCCAGGCGGTCAGGCTGCACCTGTTTTAAAAACATGTTGCTGCATCTAGTTCTTGCATGGCCCTCACAACCCTAACGTGTGCCCTTGCTCCATCCCTTGTGCACCCACAGCAAGTGCATCTGTGCAAGCTGGCAATACCACAGCAGGTGGGTGTGGGCTGGACGGGGCTCGATGAGAGGATGCTCATGAGTGACAACGCGCCCAGCATGCATGATGTTGCAGCACATGCCACTCGGCCACATCCCTCTGCGCTCAACAAGCACTGCCGCCACACACCACTGGCAGCTGGCATTGGTAGCTGGCAGCTGAATGTACCCTTGTGCTCTGGAATTGAGTGCATGAGCTGTCAGGCCTATCTGACGGTGGTTGGCTTGGGCCAACATGAGCTTGCCAGTTCTTGCAGTTCAGTACTTCATCAAGTCCATGCTTGTCATGCAGTGCTGCCTCAGAGCGACACGGGCCTCTTTGCAGCCCCACTTGCTCCCTCAACACTAAAACCGCAATCCGCAAGCAGTGAAACACTGCGCACACTGACACGCAGCTTGTTTGTACTGCTTGTACTGCTCTTTCATACATGCTCGCAGGTGTACCAGTACCGTTGGGAATCTTAGGATCAACACCATTTACAAGTGGTGCGTGTGAGGCTGGATGGAGAGTGTGTGGAGTACAGGGTGCTCAAATGCAGGCCCAGTGCAGCCGTGATGTGGGGAATGAATGAAGGTCATCACACTGGAGGAGTGGGTACCTCCGGCACCCGGGACGTGTAGCATGGAGGTGGTGCTCATGAGCATTATTGCTGAGGTGCACCATGTCGTTGGGGGCTGCAGCAGCGTAGCTCATGTGGACACGTGTTGCTTACAGTTATGAGAAAGACCAGTAATGGGTTCCCGATCGCCATGGCTGCTGCTTGATCACAGGAAACTTCCATCCATCCAGGCGCGTCATCTCGGTGGATGCCATGCGGCTAGTCCATCGTGCTGCGTTCTTAATCAAGAAGATGAGCAGCAACAGTGAGGCGATGCGGGGCAGCAACGAGGAGATGCACAGCAGCAGTGGTGGCGGCCGTGGTGGGACCAGCACAGATGCAGCCAGCTATGTGGGGGTGGGGGTGTTTGTCACTGGCAACCGTGCTGTCATGGCAAACCACGTTCTGGGTGATGCAGCTGTGGGGTCCGGCGTGGACATTTACTTCCCTACTGAACACAGGGAGGTGCGAGTGCGCGTGGTTGCACGGAATCAGGAGTTCGGCTACGCAGTGCTGGAATGTGCCGGCACGTATCCTCACCACCTGCAGCTGTACATGGGCGACCCTGATGCCTTGCGCGGCGAGTACTTGGCATTGTGTTCATTCCAGCTCGGCATCCATGACGACATGCCAGACTTCACATCCATCATGGGAGTTATGCGTGCTGAGGGCGTGAAGGTGAGCAAGAGGAAGCAGTACCTCATGTGTACGTCACAGGCATGGCCTGGGGACTCGACCGCAGCACTGGTCATGCGTGATAGCCAGCTGGTGGGTCTTTATGTCAGGAGTGTGAAATCGCTGCGTGAGCCCTCGAATCGCAATCGTATCTCGGAGGAGCGGTTATCAGCTGTTGAGGACTCACGGGAGCTTGCAACACACCCTGTCGCGGGTCTGTGCATTGCCCTGCTGGCTCACACATTTGCTCACGCACTGTAGGTGCAACAGGTGGCTCTGGTGTGCTGCTGGTACACTGTGTTTTATTCGCACATGCCTTAATGCTGGGTACATGGGACAATGCACTGTGCGGCATGCCAGATGGCTGTGCGTGGCTGTGTGAATTTGTACAATGGTAATTGCGTGTTGATGGAATTGCTCTCTCGAGTGCTTGTGGTTTACTCGTTGAGCATTGAGCAGGCCAACAGGCAGAGGACAAAGTGGTGAGCGTGGTGACTTTGCTTGTCCGTTCGGCTTCCCCTGTCCGGTTCTTTGTTGCTTGGCGGTGCGGGAGGTACCCAGTCCTCCCTTTCCCTC
>QAXD01000145.1:147757-174176 GCA_004335575.1 Haematococcus sp. NG2 | reverse complement strand
GGTGCGACGCGAGCGCGCGCGTGCTGCCTGCCGCCAGGCGCGCAGACACAGGCGGCAGGGGTGACGTGGGGCTGCCCAGCGGGTGCATCCCCTGCATGCCCATCAGGTCGTGCATGCCGCCCAGGGCCATGCCGTAGCCGGTGCCTGGCCCCATGTGCATCCCACCCAGCATGCCCGAGCCCATGGGGGGCAGGGCCATACCGCCTGCCTGCCCCATGCCCATGGCAGCGAGTGCAGCGGGGTCGAAGGGTCCGAAGGGCTGCCCGTCTGGACCCACCAGCTGGTCCAGTGCTGTGTTGGCATGGGCCAGCACGCCGGCCATGGGGTCGTCACCCATGCCATGCATGCCATGCGGGTCGTGCATGGCACCGGCCAGGGGCGTGCCTGGGCGGGCGCCGCGGCGGGCGGAGCGGGGCATGTCCGGTGCACCACCAGTGCTGTCTGCGGCGCCAGACCCAGCGGCCACAGATGTGCGGACGGGGGGTAGAGATGGGAGGGAGGCGTGCGACATACCCCCCGTGTCCTCCCCCTCAACCCCTTCACCCTCGCCCTCCATGTCATCCTCCGTCTCCTCATCGTCCCCACCCCGCCGCCGGCCGCCGCGCCCCCGACCACGCCCGCGTGTTGGTGTCTGCCGCGCGGACCGCGCGGGGCTGCGAGTGCCGGCATGCGGTGAGGAGGCGGCAGCGATCGCGCCCGCTGCGCCCCGTGCACGTTTGGAGGGCGTCCCCGCCATCGCGCCTTTGCCCGGGGTGCCTATGTTGTCGTCAAGGCGGGCTGGCGGCCGGACGCGGCGCTTGCCTGGCCGCTCCACAGCGCCCAACCCCACCTCCTCATCCCCCTCCTCATCCACACCCTCCTGCATGGGGTCGTCCACCTGGGGTGCAGCTGAACCCCCACGCCGGCCCCCGCTGGGACTCACGGGCCCCACCGCACGCGTCTCCTCCGCGTCGATGCTCGACGCGTGCATGGCCAGCTGCAGCAACGCATCCACGCCCTGCTCCATCTCGTTGCGTGTGGTGGCCGCGTGCACCTCCACGCCCTCGTCGGAGAACAGCTTGCGGCCGCGGCCCCCGCGCTTGCGCGTGGCACTGTCAGGTGCCTCCATCTGGGCGGCGGCTCTGCCCCGGGATCTGGAGGAGGCTGGGCTGCCCATGCCACGCACACCTCGCAGTGGGGTGCCCTGACCGCCCCTGCGAGACCCCGCCTCATCGTCCACAGGGCTGAGCGTGCGCGCAGGCGGCTTGCCACGCGTGGTGCGCTTGGGCCGGCCCCCTGCTGCAGCGTTGCTGGCATCCTCAGCCCCGCTCTCCTCCTCCTCACCCTCCTCGCCTTCCTCTTTGCCGCTGGCCGCTGCCTCCTCGCCATCCTCGCCTTTGGTGCCTCTGCTCACAATTGCCCCAGCAACACCTGGCCCCTGCTGCCTGCTGCTCACACCCTCCTCAGCATCCCCTGCGGCTGGCTCCTCCTGCACACATGTTGCAGGGCGCCATGCAAGGCTAGTTGCCGCTTTCTGCAGCATGCACAAAGCTCCATGCAGGCCGTGCACAGACACCCGCGCACAACAGCAACGCACGCAGTGCGACTTACTTTATGATTCTTGAAGTAGTCCTTCACCATCGCCACAAAAGCAATCTCCAGCTGCGGTTGGCTGGGCAAGCCCAGGAAAGTCTGGTGCTGCTTCCACAGCGCCTCGCACTGCTCCGCTGTTCTGCTCCCAACATCGGCAGCCACCTGCAGGGCAGCACACAGGGCTCGAGTGTGTGTTCACGGATCATACCCACAAACCACGCCTAGGCAAGCTCGGAGGCATGCCGGGAGCTGTGGGGATGACGGTCGCTGCGACAGCCCGCTCCTTCGCCAGGTTCTGGGGCTGGGCTGTCTTGGCGTGCTTCAAGACAACAGCTGAGCTGCGCACACATGCGCGATGCCCTGCACCCGCACCCTGCACCAGCCGCCCGCACCTTGTCCCAAGCAGAGCCGCCATGCGTGTGGAAGGCCTGGTAGAAGGCCTTCAATGCATCCTCCCCAGCTTCGGCCCAGGCATTCAGGTCCGCCTTTTGCCTCCGCGGCGTTCCGGAGGCTGCCATCCTTAAAGCCTGCGATCAGAAACAAGGACCCATCACAGCACCAGCTGACATGCCGCGACAGCCCCTCTGAAGCAGGTCCCCATGGACAACGACAACTCGGGATCCCAACGGCTTGAGCAATATTAGAAAATCCAAGGAAACCAAACATGTCGATTGCTGGCCTGGCGTGCTGACCCAACAACATGTCGCCCAACAACATGTCGCTTATCAGGGGCCACGCCTCCATGCCTGATAGGCCAATTATTGCTTCAGGAGGTTAACTGAGGCCCCAGACGTGCAAATATGCATGGTGATGATGAGCGCACCTGCTGAGCGCCGGGTTGCTGACAACCCCTGCTTAAAGCAATAAATGAAGTCTAAGAATTACGGTGATACAAGTTCTTGAGCCTTCATCCTCTGTTGGCTGCCTGGCCCCCCCTCGGTGGGCTGCGCATCGGCAATTCACACGCGCCGTGCCATCACGGCCGCGATGATGCTGACTAGCCTTAATCAAAAACTGCACAAGTTGCTGCCCGTCTGTTGACCTCTGTCTGCTCACACTGGAGGTTACGGACTGATGAGGCCCTGAGTTGAAGCCTGTGTAGGGCCTGAAATCCATGGTAGCTTGCAGACTGCACCAGCCTGTAGTATGCAGCGCGCTCTTTGAGCAGGCCGCACAGACATTTTGCGCATGCTGCTCGGCAAGCACGCTGCGGTCGTCTTGGGGCTGCGTCCTGACACAACAAGGAGATCGTGGGGTTGCTGCTGCGGCAGCCTCAGCCACAGCCACAGCAAACGCCTGGAAGGCACAAAGTGGTCGGGGCTGCGACAACAGGACTGGAGTGGGCGTTGGTCGCAGCAGTGGACTGCAGCATGAGCAGTGTGAGGCTGCTGTGCGAACTGCCACACCCACCGCGTGCAGATGTTGCAAACAGTGAGGCGCTGCTGTGCGCAGTGTGGAAGCGGCGTGAGGACATGACCCGCTCGCTGCTGACATGGCCAGTGCACCCGCCGCGCGCAGACGCAGGCTCAGGGAGCTACTGTTGACAACTGTGCAGCGCTTGCATGTCCACATGGTTGAGCTGCTGCTATCCTGGCCAGAGCATGCACCCACAGTGCACCAGATGTGCTCAGCTGCTGCCCCTCATCATGCGCCGCCACCCACCATGGCGTACATGCTCACAGGTCACGCGGTATCACCAAGACCGGCATGGCCGTGCTGTACGGGCAGTCTTTGCTGCCATGCACAATGCACCACTGCACGCTACATATGCCGTCACCAATGCAGGCAAAGAGGCATTGGTGGGTCCACGCCATCTGGCGCGGATTCAACGCGTGTACCTGCTTGGCTGTTGCCTGATGCTGTTGGGTTCTCGCAAGGCGTCTCCGGACGCCGCTATGCCCAGATGGTGCTTCTTCACCTGCCTCATCACTGGCACATGCCGGCTGACTGTATGGACTGCTGTTCGTGCCATACTCTGCCCATGTAATTCAATGGTGCAGGGCTCCTCTGTGCAGCACCTAGCTGCACTTCATCCTGACGATGGCCCCTTGTCACAGTGCTCTGCTGATACACGTGAAATGCACAGCGGTTTTGCTCATAATAATAATAACACGGCTTTTCACAGATGTTTTGCTAGATCATGCAAATTGAAGGTTTGATCACATACTCATGTGTATGTTGCCTCTGGCTTGTATGTTGACTTCCCATTTAACAATCAGGTCCATACAGAACCGCTTCAACTTGGCATACCCCAATGCATGGACGTACCCATTGTATCTCGCCAGTGTATTGTGATGGACCGTTCACTGTCTGCTCTTATACGACATCAGGAACACTGCAGAACAGCGGCTGTGATGCATGAAAGAGACTGTAAGAGTCCTCACAAACTTGTACATGCCTGGTGCACAGCTGGTGCGGTGGTGGAACACTGGAAAGCAGCAGCCATGTGTGCATATGGTAGCAGAGCCCTGGGCGTGAGCTCAAGAGCCGACGATGACAGCATGGGGCGCTTAAGTACTGTGAGCTGCTCCTTAGGGTTTAGGGCTGATATGATTCATCTGAACCCCTCTGTTCTTGTCACTGATTGTCTCGAGCTGTAACCATGCAATCTGCGCGCGTCTTGGCGCACTTACATCGGCGCAGTCCTTGTGTGGGTGTGCCCACATCTCGGGTCTTGCCCCACAGCCAGCGAGTGTTAAAACCATCCATGGTATTCACGGGCATCGTGCAGGGGACAGCAGAGGTAGGGGTGTCACCAAGGCATCATGCATACATAAAGCTTGCGGCAATCTTCGGCGGTCAACAATGCAGCTGCATCGGTTTCAGCTTTGCGCAGCTAAAAACGAGAGGAGTTGCGCGATGGCCATGTGCCCATGTCCTGCATGGGCATCGGGGTGCATGGGGAGGGGATACATGCAGGTATGCCCAACTGCTCTATGCCCTGTGGCCTGTGCAGGTGATGGATGTGGACACCAAGGACAAGTTCAGCCAGGTGAAAATCAAGCTGCCTCCTGGCAAGGCTGACAACGTGAAGGTGGGGGCGAGTGTGGCCATCAATGGAACCTGCCTCACTGTCACAGAAATCAACAAGGACACGCTGAGCTTCGACATCATGATGGAAACGCTGCGCGCCACGAACTTGGGCGAGCTGGGTGCGGGCAGCGTCGTCAACTTCGAGCGTGCAGCCAAGATGGGCGACGAGATTGGGGGACACACGGTTTCCGGCCACGTGCACACCACCGCGACGATCACAAACATCGAACAGACGCCCAACAACCGGCGCGTGACCATCACGCTGGCGGATGAGCGGTGGATGAAGTATATCCTGCCCAAGGGCTTCATTTCAGTTGATGGCACCAGCTTGACAGTTGGCGAAGTGCAGGACCGCTCCTTCACCATCTACCTCATCCCTGAGACCTTGCGTGTGACTGTGTTTGGTATCAAGAGTGTGGGGGACACGGTGAACATCGAAGTGGAGACACAGACCCAGGCAATCGTGGACACAGTGGAGCGTGTGATTGAGCAGTACATGGCACGGCTGGTGCCCCAGATGCAGCAAATGGCCGTGTCTGCTGTTGCAGCACAGCAGCAGCAGCAGCTCCAACAACAGCAGCACCAACACGAACAGCAGCAGGCTGCTGTGCCCACAGCACCAGAAGCTACACCTGCACACCCCACCAGTTGATCCAACAGTTCGGCAGCAGTTCAGCAACTGCCCCTGCTATGGACCAAAGCTTTGGGACGATGTATGGCTGAGGATGACAGAGAGAGAGCTGTGCTGCCAAGTGTGAGTGTCATGGTAGCAAGAATCACCAAAGGCTAGTTCTTGGAGAGTACACGGGACAGTATACCTGAGCATGATTCCACTCTAGGATGTACTGCAGTAGCACGGTACGCTGGAGCGTGCATTACAATAATGACGGTGCTGTCTTACGTGGTGTGTCACAAGCAGGACCCAACACATACTTCGTATTTAAGCAAGCTGTTCATTTTTGCCATTTTGGTCACTGTTGTGTGACCTGTGTTCCTGATGTGGAAGTTGTGCGTGACAGGCATCGAGACATGTTTCATGATGCCAATCAGGCCAAACTGATGATTGGCTGGGGTATGACCATATGATCACCATCTCCAGCTGGCATTTGTTGCAGAGTTGAGCAGCCTTGAGTCATGCGTCATTTATGTAATGATGCGCCCTGCTGAGGGTGAGTAAGGAAGTGCCTATGAAGCTGATATGCATGCATCATGCACACACCTGACTGCCTTCATGTGGGAGTTACTAGCTGACCAAGTGCAAGCCCAAGTGCCAGTTTCCAGCCTGCTTCCTTGGACCTCCCATCACAGGTCACCTGTGTCCCAACACCAGAACCCACTGAACCAGCCCGCACGTTCTTGTTGAAGCAGTGCACCTCAGCAGCTGACATGCCATATCACAGAAATGGCGTTCGCAATCAAGGAACCACATCTAACTGTACAAAACGCAATCTACCCCTGCTCTTCAACCTCACTCTCCTATCGCCACCAGCACACAGCAAGGGCAACATATGCTTGCAGCAGGGAAGAGCGACGATGCAGTCACACTCCCACCCCCCTGCCACCTGCAGTACCAGAGATCTATGACAGCCTGCGCTAGCACCCCCCATCCGCCACTCAAATGCCCACAGCCCGATGAATCCACACACACTTGCGCGTGTGCGCACGCACACCCCCATCACCATGCACTTGTGGCCTAAAAGGCCCAACTCGTTGGTCATGCAAACAGACAGCACAGCCATCCTTGCCTACACCGCAGCTACAGCATCCAAGCTGGCTCCAGGCACCTATGCCCGCTGTGTATGGGCCCTGCTTGCATGCATTCTACCCACGTGTGCATGTATGTGTGCACACACACTTGGGCCCGGAGCCACACGTTCCACTGGCCCTCACAGTCGCGCCCGCATTCAAGCACGCATGCGAGCCCGCAGGTTTACGTGGACACCATGAACGAGCTGGAATGGTTGAAGGCTCATGTAACATGAACAAAATTACGTGCACACCACGAATGAGTTGGACTCCTCCATGTACAGCACAGCAGGCAGGCGGCCGATGAAGCCGGCCTTGTCGTAGTTGTCACCCGCGTACTTGAGGAACGCCACCAGGCGGGCTTCAGGGATGACCAGGCCCGCGTCACGCAGCCGCGCCTGTGTGCAGCACCCAGCCACAGTCAGCGGTACAGTCAGCGGTACAGGCAGCAGCAGTGCAGTTGCACGCAGCACATCCAATACTGTGTGAGTGATACTCATCGAGGCATGCAACACTGCCATGATATGAGCTGGAGCTGTTGCGGCTGGTTATCGTCCATGACAACGCCTGGCAGCACAGACAAAACATATGCAGGAAGGCTGTGCAATCTGAGCGCCTGAAAGGCTGCACACAGTCCTCGGAGAGAGCAGCTGCAGGAGTGCATGCAAGCAAGCACCACACCTGCAGCTCGTCCACAGGGATGGTGGCATCTGTGAACTCATCCATGAGGGATTCAATCGCCACGCGCACGGTCGCTAACTGCAGTGGCAGGCGAGGGGTGGTGCATGTGTCAAGAGCCGGAGGGTCACAGGTGTGGACCTCCCTCAGGATGCATACAGGAACAGGCACACGACAATACACTGCACCAGCATCATACGTTGCTCTGGCTGTGTGGGAGGAGCTGTACAGGCTGAGCTGACCTCCTCACCACCACTGCAAGGCAGCCGTCACTGCGACATGTGTAAAGGCAGGGTGGTGCATCTGCTTGTGTGTGCTACGCACCTGCTCGTCCGTCAGGTCGCCTGCGACCGTCGTGGTAGCTGCGCGCTGCTCCGCTGCTGAGGGCAGCCCGATGCTAGCCAGCGCAGCTGCTGTGGCCTGGCGCTTGGACGCGCGCGCGGAAGCTGCGGGCGCCTCGGCATCGTCCACAGCCATTGCGCCCTCGCCCTGGGCCCCCGCCTCGCCAGCGCCCTCCTCCCCGCCCTCCTCCTCGTCCACTGCCGCCCTGCGCGTGCGCTTGCGCGTGCGGCGCTCCTGGCGCTGTGCACGCGCCGCTGCCTGGCCCCCGGCACCGCCCTCCTCCTCCTCGTCCTGTGGTGCAGCACAGATCACGGGTCCCCGGCCGTGTCATGCCTTGTGCTGGACGCGAGTGGTGGAGCAAGCATGGGGCCGTGCAGCTGCTCACATCCCACCCTGCACAAACTCTGGCAGGGGCAAGAACCAGCAGAACCCATGCCCTGCAGGAGCAATGACGTCCCAGCAGCTGGAAGAAGCTACTTACACTCTGCTGATAGCGGCAGCACCACCACCACGGGATCGGCATGGGATCCCTGCACGGGACCCACCATACCCCACCTCCAAAGCCTGAGACCACCCACCTGCTGCTGCTCCTCCTCCTGTTCCTGCTCCTCCTCATCCTCGGGGTCATCCTCACCCACGTTCTTCTTCAGGCAGTGGTCCAGGATGGAGCGCGCCACAGCCACATCGGTCGCGTCGATGCTGAGGCGCAGGCGCACCTGCGGCACGACAGGGCGGGCAGGTGGTGTCCGGGAGCCGGGAGCAGTTAGTGTGGGTTCCAGGTTAGGGTTCCAGGTTAGGGTTCCAGGACCGAGAGAGCAACACACCAAGAGGCAAGAGGGCCACGAGGAAGCTGCGCAGGTGTGCGCACACAGCGCAGGCGAATGCACACCGTGTATGCACACACGCGCAGGCACGCACCTTGCATGACGCAGTGGCCAGGCGGATGATGGTCTCCAGGGAACGTGCAGTCACGGGCAGCGCGCGGTCGCGTGACAGGCGGCGCAGCTCCGCGTAGTACTCGATGATGGCCTGCGCAGGTCACGCGCAGCATGGGCCGGCACGCTCAGCATGAGCAGGTCACACACAGCATGGACCGGCACGTTCAGCATGGCGCAGATACTTCACAGGCATGGGCTGCGCCCGGAGAGGCCCCATCTGCCATGCAGCTGCCTACAACAGGTGGGCACACAGCACGCAGCTGAGCGTGCGGCAGGGTGCCTTCATGTGGGTGTCACCCCTATCACGTAACCATTTCTGAGCGACCTATATCTACCATGTAACCTACACACACCCGCGGACTCTGCAGCACCCTGTCACACCCAAACCCACTCGAGCGGCACTATGGGTGTGGCTTTGAATTTTGATGTGCCAGTACTTACCCCAGTACTCAAGGCCATTTTTCTAAGCATCTAGATGTTTGGCTAGTGACTGTCAGGCTCCGGCATGCAGAAACATCTGTGAAACACCGTGTTATTATTATTTGTTATTAGTAATTACCCCGCGTCACAATTTACCCCGCCTCCCCATACCCGAGCACACCGCCACGCGCACCTGAGCCGCGTCGTCCTCAATCGCCACGCGCATGCCCTCGCGCGAATACCTGCGGCGCGCGTAGATGATGTACTTGCGCAGGAAGTCGGCGGTCAGCACCTCTGCCACCTGCCCGTTGGCCAGCCGCACGTCACGCTTGGCAAACGCGCGCGGCCCGCCGGCTGACAGGGTGTGGGAGTCGACCGACAGCCGCCTGCGGCGTGGGCGTGATGCAGGGGCGGGCAGCAGGAGATTATCGCCGGGTTGTGATGTATATTGTCAGCGAGGACCTCCAGAGAGGTGGGTTTCTTCAGGCCCATGCAATCACAGAGAAACAGAGACAGAGAGAAAGAGAGAGAGAGAGAGAGAGAGAGAGAGAGAGAGGGGGGGGAGGCTCAGGACAAGACGCGTGTGCGCACGCTGCCTGTCATAGCCAGCTCTGCACTGGAGCATGAGCGCGACGTACGCACAACACATGCACCATGAAGACCACACCTGTCGTGGATGGTCTCCTGCACCACGCCGCCCTTGCCGTCCTCGCCCGCGGGCCGGTAGCGGTGCTGCGTGATGACGTGCATCGCCATCTGCCGGTCGCGCGCCTCGTTCATGCAGTCCAGCACCACAAACAGCATGTCAAAACGCGACAGCAGGGAGTCGGGCAGGTTGACATTGCGGGTGACGCTGATGCTCTTGTCGTAGGAGCCGTAGCTGCACGTACATGTGGGTGTGGCACAGCACACACGGGGGCATTACAGTCGTGCCCAGCCCGGCCATCAGGTCATGGCGTGGTGCATCAGGTCAGGTTGCCGTGACACAGAGTGTTTGTATCATGACAGCTGCAAAACCTGTAGGCCAGTTGCATTCCCAGGTGCTGTCCAACAACACGAAGGGCCCAAGCATAGCCAAAAGTAAAGCCACATACAGGGGGTTGGCAGCCGCTAGCACAGAGCAGCGCGCGTTGAGTGAGGTGTGGATGCCTGCCTTGGCAATGGTCACAGTCTGCTGCTCCATCACCTGGGAGGCAGTACATGTGGACGTTGTGGAGGGGCTTGCAACCTGTCAGACTCCTGGAGACTTTCAGGCACCCAACAAGCCGCGCGGCACGAAATGCCCAGGAACTGGGTATTGACAACACAGCTGCAACACAGCCGCACCAGCACCACCAGCAGCATCTGCCGCAGAGATGGCAGGCGGCTCGCTCACCTCATGGATGGCGACGCGGTCCTGGTCACTCATCTTGTCAAACTCATCAATGCATACCACTCCGCGGTCGGCCAGCACCATGGCACCTGCCTCCAGACGCTTCTCGCCTGCGCCGCATGGCACGCACCCACCGCACAGCATGGCAGCGTGGGCGCAAGCCACTTCTACGTGGGAAACCTTGTCTGCTGACGGAGCTCACCCCAGCACAGCACAGCACATCACACGCAGCGGGACAGCAGTTGGGCACCGCCACTGGCAGTGCCCGCAGCCATGCGATCCCACCGGCAGTTGCGCGTGTCATGCCCTCCCTACCCCATCACACATGCACCCACACGCTGGCATGCGCCCCCACACACCTGTCTCTGCGTCCGTGGTCACAGCGGCGGTGAGACCCACGCCCGAGGAGCCACGGCCCGTGGTGGACACCGCGTGTGGCGCGATGTTCATCACGGCACGCAGCATCTGGGACTTGGCCACACCAGGGTCACCCACCTGGCGATCAGGAGAGCATACACATACACAACGCAGGTGGTGGCGCACATGCAAACACCAGTGAAGTGTGACGTGCCACGACCCTGCATGGCCTGCTGCGCCACGCGCCCATGCTGTGTACATGCACCTGTCCTGCACACCGTGGCCAACAGTGCTGCCAGGCGGCACATGGAATGCTGCATTGTGCACAGCCGGCTCACAAACGTGATGTCGCATGAGGCACAACGGACGCATGCCCCAGGTAAGTCAGGCCAAATGCACTCGGCCCTCAAATACTGTGTCACACCGCTCGGCAACTCACGCAGTGCGTCACACCCTCCGCAACCCACACGTGCCCGGCTGCACCAACAGCCACCCACCAGCAGGCAGTTGATGTCACCACGCAGGTGTGTGCCGTTGGCCAGGTTCTTCTCCAGGCCACCAAACAGCTGCAGCACCAGGCCCTTCTTGATGGTGTCGTGGCCGTAGATGGAGGGAGCCAGGGAGCGCGCCAGCAGGGGCAGCACATCGGGCCGCTCCGCGATCTGTGGGTGGGTGAAGCATTGTGCGTGACGCGCGTGACCAGCGTGTTGGTGCATGTGATCATGGCATGGGGGACCCTGACCATCTGACCAGCTCTGGAATGGCTGAGAGAACCTGGAATGGGTGAGAGAACATAAGGCTGACCAGCTCTGGAATGACCGAGAGAACTTGGAATGGCTGAGAGAACATAAGGCGCACTTCAGCTTTCACAGCTGTTAGTCTGCATGACCTTGACCACTGGTGAATGTAGGAATGCACTTCTGGGTGAGCGGCTCTTGGGCCATCTGCTTCTTCCCTCCCCGTCCTTTCCTTATTACTAATATGTCTGTATGTCTGTATAACGTGTATGTCTGTCTGTGTAATGTGTATGTCATCAGGCATGCAGGCGCACCTGGCGCATCATGCGTGCCTCCTCCACCGTGTACTTGACCTGTGACTCCTTGCTCAGCTTCTGCACGGCAATGCCCACCACCACTGCGCGGAACACGCCCGACGTCGCGCCTGACACCTGCGCAGCCACACACCAGGGAAACTTGCGTCACCACACACCAACGAAACTTGCATCACCACACACCCAGGAAGCAGATTGCTGCAGGCAGCACAGCAGCTGAGAAGGCGGAGGGCATCAGGGTGGGGAGGTGACGCGGCTGCTGTGAGGTGTGCAGGTGTGCTGGTGGAACAGT
Source organism: Haematococcus sp. NG2 (assembly GCA_004335575.1). Lineage (NCBI taxonomy): Eukaryota > Viridiplantae > Chlorophyta > Chlorophyceae > Chlamydomonadales > Haematococcaceae > Haematococcus > Haematococcus sp. NG2. Next base: position 162,375 of record QAXD01000145.1, on the reverse strand, counting down.
GTGCGTGGGGCAGGCTGTCTGTTGAAGATCAAAGGATAGCATCAGAAGCACCGAGGCATGCCGGACCCGCCACAAAGACAGCACACAGTGGCAGACAGGCTGTAGCCCCAGCTGGCACTGTGGCATGGCAGGAGCCCTGGGTGGCAAAGGCAGCCAGGAACAGCAGCCTGTTCATCTGCACACCTTGCCGGCTACGGCCTTGTACACGCCCAGGATGGCAACACGGTCACCGGGCTTGACCTGCTCATCAGCACACACGCAGGCCAGGGTTGGCGACAGGACAGGCTGCACCTTGCAACACACGGTGTGCCATCATCCTCCTAGCTGTGTAACCCAGCGGGTGATGCGCATGGTGCCAGTGCATTTTCTGCCCCGACCAGGTGCAGGGCTGTGATGTGAGAAGGAGGCACATCCCTGGACCTCCACCCCCCCGGCATTCTATCCCGACCAGATGCATGACTGTGATGTGTGAAAGAGGCACATCCCTGGACCCCTGCTCCCACCTAGGAGACACATCCCTGGACCCCTGCTCCCACCTTGTCCACCAAGTCGTCCTCCAGCACCACCTCTGCCGAGTGTGGCAGCTGCCCGGGTGGTGCTGTCTCTGGCAGCTCCTGCACAGTCACCGTCTGGCTGTCCTTGTACTGGCACATGCCAAACTCGGTGGTCAGCAGGTTGCCTGTTGAGGCAGGCGGGGCAGGGATACCTTGCCTGATTGTGCACGAAGTGTGGGTATGGCTGGTTGCAGGTGGCGTCAGCACAAATGACATTGGGTGCAGGCTGAACACTTCCAGCTGTTGAGAACAGTCCCGAAATATGGCAGGTCCCAGATGCATCAAGAGGCGCAGGCAGTGCAGGTGCAGCAGGCGTGCGCAGATGATGAGGAATGGTGGTGACAACACGGGTGAGAAAGGGCTGGGGGTAGGGGGTAGGAGCAGCGTTGCGCACCACTGCGGCAAGCAGCAAACGGTATGGAATGCCTCAATTGCATTGCGCACCGTTCGAGTCACGTGTTGGGTACGTGGTGGAGGTGGGTAGGCCAGACAGGGCAGTCACATCACGGTACTCCATGGTGGTGAAGGCCTTGGTGGCCTCACAGTAGTGTACACTCTTGACCAGCTGCAGTGCAAGCAGTTGATGGTCAAGGTCACGATCAGCATGCGCAGCATGCAATACGCTGATCAGGTCTAAGCTTGCAGCGATCATGAGCTGGTGCCTGTGTGTGCTGGCATGCTGAGCTCATGCCAGATTGACTGCAATGTGAAGGTCTGTCCCTGCATGCATGCCTACGAACACCCTACAACCTGCCTCCATGCAGCTGTCCCATGCAAATCCAAAACTGAATGGGCCACCCGACCTTGGGGCGGACCAGGGAGCATTTGGTCACGATGCCAAAGAGGCACACCAGCTTGCCCAAGTACGCAGAGGTCAGCTCGCGGGGGGAGACCTCATGCTTGCCAAAGTCGCCCTGCAGACCCACTGAAATGTCATCGTTCTCGCCCAGAATTTTGAGCAGCGAGGGGTCAGCCCCGCCGCGAACCCACTCCTTCACGGCGTCGTTGAAGGCGGGCAAGCACTCGCCGGGCTGCTGCAGGATGCGCTGCAGGAGCCTCTCATCAAACTCGCGAAGGTCGAACTCGTTAATAAGCAGCCTGCGGCTGACGAGCCGTGCAGGCTTTCCATCCTCCTCCGTGGTGTAAAGCTCGCTCAGCGCCTTGGCATAGTTCCAATGTGCATCGTCCCCATGCTTGAACTGCTGCTCCAGAAAATCAGCGAAGCGGCGCTTCAATTGAATGCGGTCATCAGAGGCCTGGTCAACAGCGGCCATGGCTGCTTTGTCTGTGTCAAACTGTCAAGAAAAGGTTTGAATTGCACAGACAGATCACACGCCGGGAGACAACTACAACTATAGTATTTTAAACTGCTGACCACGAGCGTGACCCAGTTTGGCTGCACCAAAAAATTGAATCATCACTGGCGCGTCACTGGTCGAGAAACGCATGTAGCATGAAGCAAGCACTTAGCGTCTGCATAGCATTGAAGGCCTCAGCAGCACATTAATATGCACAAGCAAGCGTGGACCGAAACCGAGCAAAGTGCTGTGGCGCGCGCGCCGCTTGAGACACAACTGACCTTTTCATGCTGCTGCAGCTCGCTTCGCATTTGCACCTGAGCTCATTGTGCGCTTGCATGCGCGCACGTGTTCCACAGCACATGCAAGATCTGCAGCTTGCTTGAAGCACGGGCTGGCTTCACACATGGATATACGGGCATCACGAGGCCAATGCAACCGTCTGCTAGTGGCCCAAAGAGGTGCAAGTTGTATGAGCACGCATCCCGGTCGTCCCATCTTCCACAAGCACTTCGACCCTAGCGCCAGAACTAAGTCACCAGAAGGGGCATGGATGTTATTGATACTGAGGCGCCAAAGTGTGCGACCAGCATCTGTGGGGACGGCCTGAGGACTCTTAAAACGACAGTTACGCAGAGGTTGTCTGCTTTGAGCCAGCAGCGCTGTTGTGTACAACTGCTCAGAATTGCAGTGGCTACACTGCAGACAACAAGCCAGCTCAGAGTGTTTGGGAAGGCACGCTGTAACATGCAGATGATTGGTCAGCATCTCAGCAAGCAGCAACACACACTACAACAGCGTTATGCCCAAGTTATGCCCATATCGGGCCCAAAGCAAATGGCTAGCCCATATGCAATCTTCAAGCGTGCGCATGTTTGTCCGCATCATCCCCAACGCCTGACTGGAGCGACTGCATTTGCTGCTGCTGCTGCTCCAGTGCCGCACTGGCAACTGCCGCCAGTGTGCGCGCGAACTTAAGCCTCAGCGAGCGCAGCAGCACCTGACCCACATCGCCGTACTGGTACACTGGAGGGCTGTGGGTGCTGCTGGGGATCCTGCCAGACACAAGCACATGGGCTGGCTGCAACACAGGCGGTGCGGCGTCTGCAGCTTCAGTGCTGCTGCCCATTCTGCTCCTGCCGTCCTCTTCAGGCACCTGCCGCTGCCCTGCTCCCCCGGCCAACCGCTGCAGTTGGCTGTGCTGCTGGCTGCCTTCAGGCTTTAACCCCTGCTGTAGGTGCCTTGCATGAGGTGCTGCTGCAGCACCCTGCACTCGGAGTGGCACTGGCGATGGCGATGGCGATGGTGCAGGCGTGGCGCGTGGCCCTGACGGGGGTGCCACGTCCCCCACCAGCCGCCCGGCAAACGCCTTGAACGCGGTGTGCAAGCGCGCGAGGTACAGGCGGCGCAGCAGCCGCGCAGCGGTCTCCTGCTGGGGCCCCTGCTGCTGCGTGAATGGGTGCAGCCCTTGGTGTGACACAGCCACCCCATCTGAGCCCACGGAGCCTGCTGCCGCCAGCACGCCTGCAGCAGCTGCTGCTGGCTGTGAGCCATGGGCAGGTGGGCGGTGCCGGGCCAGGCCACCCAGCACACACAGCTGGTTGGTGAGGTGTGCGAGCTGCGCGTTCTCAAGGGGGGACAGTGTGTTGAATCGCCGCAGCATCTTGGCCTGCGGGAAAGAAAACAACCCCCACAGGTGGGGCGTAGGAGCAAGAAGTAGGAGACTGTCGCAAGCAATTGCTGGAGGTGATGAAATGCGACCAAACCAGCACCACTGAAGTCACTTGAAGCAACACTGCACTGTTTCTCGCTAGTGCAATGCACCAGCCTGCTGCAACTAGGTCGTTGCAACATGAGCAGTTGCGACGTGTGCAAGCGGCAGGAGCTGCATGGTAGGAAGCTGCACGGGTGGACCCATGCATCATTCACGCACCCGCTTGAGCAGCGCGTTCAGTGCGGGCTTGCCAGGCCAGTGGCCGGCAAGCACCAGTGCCTCCATCACGCGCGTCAGCCCTTGCTTGCTCAGTGCACCCCCACCTACACGCGCCTGCAGTGCAGGAGAGGGCATGCCGCAGGTGCGTGATCAGGATCAGGCGGGGCAGCTGCAAGCAGGTGCGCGGTCACCTAAAAAGCTGAGGCATGGGGCAGGTTGTTGGGGTACGCTGAGGTGTGCAAAGACGCATGGTTAAGTAATACTGCTAATACATGGACAAGGGCTCCAGAGCTGGTGCAGCATCACAACAGGCGTTAGATCTCTCCTGGTGCAGCATGGAAAGAGGTGTAAGAGCTGCTGCGTCATGATTCAAACAGCACATGGCCCCTGCTTTGACGCTCACCGTGATGAGCCTCACACACAGATCCAGCCAGCCTGGTGTGACCTGTGGAACTGCAGATCCAGCTGCACCCGCCATGGCAAGCAGGGGCTCCGCCTTGACAGCTCCCAGCATCACCACACTGAGCTGGTCCAGAGTCATCTGTTTGAGCAGGGGCGGCGCTCCATCTGTGCTGCTGGTCAGCGACCGCAGCAGCTGTAGCGGCAGGCACGCCAGCGCAGCTTGCAAATGGGGTGGTGCAGCAGTTGCACCTAGCTTCTGCTCCTCGGCACCAGCCCCTGCAACTTCCAAAGCCAACTCTGTGAGTCCCAACATTGCCCGGGCCACATCATCCGCCCCCAGCTGGGGCGCTGCAGCATCTATGGCTGCAGACACACGTGCGGCCACTGGTGGTTGGATGACCAGTCCCAGCCGCCCTCGCAGCCACACCAGTGCCACCAAGTCAGTCACGCGCACGCCAGGTGCGTTGTGCGCAGCCACACCTGGGTTGGCAGCAGCAGGTGTGGCTGTGCTGGCCGATGGCGCTTGTGGCTGCAGGGACGGGTGGGGTTGGTCCCTCAGAGTGTGTGACTGCGCAACAGCTGAGCTGCCTGGGCCCTGCACCATGGGCCGGCCCTTGGCAGCATGCGCCTCGTCCACGTTCTGACCATGCACAGGTGCTGTAAGGCTGGGGACAGGAGGCGCTGCACAGCTGGCAGCCACTGCATCCACTGCGGCCTGCAGCGCCTCAGCCGGTAGCCGTAGCGGGATGTGCGCTGCGGCCTGCAGCAGCCGCACCAGTGTGCAGGGGTCCAGCGCTGGCACCACCTTTGCCACCTCCTGCTCCGCAGCTCCCAACCAGCGCGCAATGGGCGCTGGCGCTGCCTCCGCCCCCTGCTGCTGTCCCGTGGCCTGCGAGTCCTGCATGCCCCCGGCAGCGGGAGATGCTCCCTGACGCGTGTCCAGAGAAGCTGGTGGTGCTTTGGCCGCGGCCTTGTGCAGCCCCAACCTGGAGATGGACCACAAGCACTCTGGCAGCAGGCTGGGCCGGGAGCCAGCAGTGAGGCGTGCAGGGTGGCTGCGTGCCAGGGCATCTAGGACGTGGGGCAGGGAGTGTGAGACACGTGCCCATTGGTCTTCATCCGCTGCTGCTGCTGCTCCGGTTCCGGGAGCGCCCGCCAAACCAGCACTTGGCGCGTGTGTGGGGGATGTGGGGAGCGGCCACGGCACGAGCTGCAGCACAGAGGAAGCATCCCCTTCTGTGCCTGCCAAAGACCCTGCCTGCCTGCTGGATGGGTCAGCTGCACTGCCCACATGTGTGCCCGCAGTGTTGGCCTGATCCGGTACACCAACTGCCACCCCCAGCTGAGACAGCACATGCACTAGGGGCTGCGACAGGTGCGTGGGTGCAGCAAGGGGCTGGGGGGCCGTCTGCTCAGGCAAACCTGGTTCCAATTGCTGCCCATGCATGCGTGCTTGTACCGTTGCTGCAGGGTGCAGCTGTGCTTTGGTCAGGAGGCTCTGTTGTGAGACAGCAACACCAACAGGCAGGCGTGCGAGTGCACACAGCAGCAGTGCAGCCTCAGTGGCCTGGAGGGCAGATGGCCTGCTGCAAGCTACTGCCAGCAGCTGGCCCATGTCAGGTGCTGGCCACTGTGATGAGATGGCCATGACACCAGCCCCGCGTGCAGATGCCGCCTGGAATGGCACAGCCTGCATCGCATGAGCAGCTGGCCCGGTGGGGGGAGACAGCAGTCGCAGCTCTGTCATGGCCCAGGCTATGCGCGCTGCGTCACCAGGGGTGAGCCGGCCGCAAACACGGGGCAGCACACGGGACAGGGCGTGCGCCAGCCGCAGGACAGGGCTCGGCTGCCACATGCCTGGCTGTCTACTCCCAGCTGGTTGTGCAGCAGCCAGACCTATGGGTCCAGAGTCAGTATGCTGCGCCAAGGGTGTGGCCTCTGCGGTACTGCAGTGCAGTGCATCTGCTGTACAAGCTGAGGCGAGACCCCACAGCCCAGCTGTCACCTCTGTCCCCATCAGCCACGGCAGACCCGCAGCCAGAATGGTGGCCAGGGGCCCTGCTAGTGATCCACACACGCGCTCCCCCACGCGCCCCGCCACCCACAGCAGCCGCACCACATCGCGCGCGCTCGCGGGCTGCTGCAGCGGCACAGGCGCCACAAAGCTCTCATCTGCAGCGGGAGCTGGGGCTGCCCCACCCTGCGCTGCTGCTGCAGCCCTTGAGGCTGGTGCTGCCGCTGCGGCCGCTCCCGGGCGTGCATGCATGCCAGGAGCTGAGTGTGCAGCAGCCGCGAGTGCGGCATGCAGGACCGGGCGTGGGGGCGACAGCCCAGCGCGTGTCGCGCACCAGACCAGCTGCGCTGCGCGGTGGGCAGAGAAGTGGTGCCAGCGCAAGCGCACGCGCGCCCACAGCGCTGCCTGGACGGACGCGTCTGGGAGGACCCTGCGGATAAATGTACATGGGATCGTGAGGGCAGATGCCAGGCTGCCTGACAGGTGAAAGTCGCTCAAGGCGCGCTGTGTGGCGGCTGGTTGGGTCTCATGGGACTTGCACGGCAGCAAACCAGGCCCAGGCCCTCCCGCCATCCCTACGGCGCTCCCATCCTCCCTTCTCCTAATACGCACCTGTAGTTGAGCATGGCTTGGAACGCAAAGGTGAGGACGGCGGGCGTGAAGTGGGCGCTGTGCTTCGCGGCGCTGGCAAGCAGCGTGCGCAGCCACGCGCCCCGCACAGGCGCACGGAACCTCGCGATGGTCCACAGAGCAACACGCGTCTCAATGGGGTCAAACAGCTGCCATACGGATGCAGCAGGCCTGGCATGTGGCCGCTTGAGCGCAGGCTTGACCAGCAGCCCCTCCTGTGTGCTGCTGGAGTCAGGCCTGCTGCCAGGGCCATCGTCTACCGCTGTGCCAGGGCCTTTGTTTACCGCTGTGATGGACAGTTGGGGCAAGGGGGGAGCTAGAGAGGTGTTGCTGTTCATGCCTGTGGCCGCTGCTGGCCCCTCAGGGGGGCGCAGTGCGGCGCCCTGGCCCGCACGCGCGCGTGCCCTTTGCAGCCGTTTGCGCAGCCACAGCAGGCGGCCACGCAGCCCGCGCGTCAGCTGCCTCAGTGCTGCACGCCGCGCGCTCTGCTGCGCTGCACCTGCTGCATGTGTGCCTGCGGGGTTGGGCGAGTCCGCGCTGGGGTGTGAGCCTGAGTCCAAGTGGCTGCCAGATGCCCTCAGCACAGGCCGCTGCCCGAGCCGGCTGCGCGGCGGGCGTGCAGGGGTGGGCAGCCCAGGGGTAGGTGCGCGGCGCAAGTGGGGCAGGAGGTCCATGAGGTCTGCCCGCCACTCTTTCCGCGCAGTGACCTCTGACACTAGTGCGGCCTCTGCAGCGGTGGCTGAGCCCAGGGAGGCCCAGTGGTTGGTGACGAGGCGTGCGAGGGAGCGCAGCAGGAGGGTCACCTGAGGAACAGCAAGTGCAGCACAGGGTGGGCAAGCAGAGCACAGCGCGTGGAGGAAGCAGCATGTTGAAGTGGTGCAAACAACCATCGGGTCGCACTCAGGTGAGGCAACACAGGTGCAGCGTGCACGGCACAATGCGTGTGTAGAGGACCCATCAAAGCAGTGCAAATGCCACTAGTGTCAGAAGACATGGCTCACAAAGCATGCAGCAATGTTCCTCTAAACAGCTCATGCAGGGACCACATCACACACTCGCAGGCGCGATCTCCAGCTCCCACCCTCACCTGTGCGCCAGAAAAGCCATCCAGCTGCTGGCGTGCTGAGACCAGGGCATCAGCCAGCCAGCTGCTGCCTTCTTCTGCTGCGTCCAGATGCGGTTGTGTGTTGAAGGTGTGTGGTGGTGGGCCATCTGCCGTGGCCCCATCGCGCACATCTGTCTGCACACGTGCTTGCGTCTGCACACGTGCTTGTGTCTGCGCTTGTGCTTGTGTCTGCGCTTGTGCGTGTTCGTGCGCGTGTGTAGGTGCTTGTGGCTGCCCTGGCGGCTGCTGCTGCTGCTGCTGCTGCTGCTGCTGCTGCTGCATTCGGGCCCACCGGCGGCTGCTGGAGAAAGGGAAAAACTCCAGGATGGCTAGCGCTTGGAAGGCTGCCACCAGCTCAGCTGGTCGCATACTCGGGAGGTACGGCTGTAGCGCCGTGAGCAGCGCTGACGTGGCATCTGGCCCCAGGTGCTTGTTCAGGGCGCCTAGGGCTACGAGGATGCGAAGCAGTGCCACGCGCTGGCTGAGCGGTCTTGCCTGCGTGCCTGCATGGGTGGCCGTGCCAGAGACGCCTTGCTCAGCTGACTTGTGAATGGTTGCAGTGCCAAACAGCTGTACAGCCTCCCATGCCTCCTGGTGAGCCTGCATGAGCAGTGGCTGCATTGCATCCCCCCATGCAGCCGCCAGGCGGTCCTGCAGGACCACCCCCATGCGTGCACACCCCTCCAGCACCAGCATGTGCCCTTCCAAGCTGAGGGCTCCAAGTGCCGGTGCCAGTGTGCTCTTCTTGGTCTCTCCTGATAGAATACGATCAAGCAGCTCAGCTGCCTCCCTCCTGGCCATGCTGTCCATAGCAGGGAGTATCACGTCCGGGCGCTTCTTCGCTCTCCCCCTCTTCTTTTTGCTGTGTGTGGCTGTGTCTGGGCTGTCCACTACACCTGCCACTGGCGGTGACTCAGGCTGCCATGCCACTGCAGGTAGCTGTTCAGGCCCCTCCATGCCAATCTGTTGAGAAGCATCCTGCTGTGGCTGTTGCGGCTGCTCCAGTGGCTTGGGCTTGGCATGCAGCACAAGCCCGGAATCATGAAGGGACCCACGAAGCACGACTGCAGCCCTTGCAGGTGTTGCTGTAGCCGGTGCATGCACTGAGCTGCCTCCAAAACGCGGCCTTCTTAAGTGCAACACAGCAGCGGCCCCATGGATGCTGCCATGCTGCCGAAGGGCCAGTGAGGGCCTCCATGCAGCATGCAAAAGTGGGGGTGCCATGTGCAAGTTGCATGGGCCGTACGCTGCTGTACTCCGCACGGTGCTTCTCACCGGCGTCTCGCCGTTGGCCAACCAAGCCATGGCCCCACTGGCCAAGCACGATGCTACAACAGGGCAACCATCCTTGCGATCCGCCGAGCTTCAAGCAAACAGGCTATACATAAGATTGCTTATCACCATGTGTTTGTAGTTCTGAGACATCAATCGTCAAGGCTCACATGATGGAAGGCCCGGCTCACCCAGCACATATGGAAAAGCTTTTCAAGTAGCAAAACATACCAAGCCTTCAGAAAACACCTTCATGATGTCCAAAGTTCACTGCTGTTGTGGCAATGACCTTGTACATCTGTCATCATACCTATTGTAATGGACGATTGCTGATGAAATTCTCCTGACACTGCTGTGCATTTCCATATCTTCCGCTGTGGGGTTGCCCAGTCCTTCTTGTTCCAATTTTTATAAGCAGCTTGCACGCTTTAGAACGCGCATTGAATGGATGGGTTACGCCTGAACAGGTCTTCACCGATCCAGGCACATGCTAGCCGTAGTGTGCATGGTCCTCCACCTGTGCTGATCACAGTGCACGACGCGCTTGGCCATGATAAGGTGTGCGGGGTTCATGCAGTAAGGCGCATGATTGCTGGCAGCGGCGTGCATGACGACCGCTCAGGGTGCTACTCCCGGCACTGCATGGAACAAGACGCCGACAGGCACGCCTCCCACCCGAGTGCTGCAGGTGGAGCACCCTGAAAGTGTGCGCCGCATCGCTGCCATCCGACATGCGCTGGATGCAGCACAGCTACGCGAGCGCAGCATTGTGCAGCCACTGGTCTCCTCGCGAGTGGCATCTGAAGAGGAGCTGCAGCTGGTCCATCCCGCCCGCTACTTGCAGAGGCTGAGGCAAGTGTGCGGCAGCACACAAGAGCCCACTCTCATAGATGACTCCACCTACATTGCTCCCGCCTCCTTTCAGGAGGTGTCACAGGTGCGGCTGGCCCTGCTCCTCATTGCTCACACCCAGTGGCCAACCTTACTGCAGCCACTACTTATAGCTACTATGATATATATAGCCACTACTCATAGCTCCTACTCATCCCCTTGTTGCTTGTTGCGCATGTACATGCACATACCTCATCAGCGCCTGGTGGCACTGCCAGTTTGGTACATGGCCACACACGGAGCATACAGTACGTCAGCATATGCAGGTCAAACACCACCTCCACTGCCTGTGCGTGCATGCACGATGTGCTGCCTTATTGCAGCTGGTGCGTGTCTGCCCCATTCCAGCGCGCTTGTGTGCAGCACTGTTTGCGCTTGCTCACTGCTCACAGAGTGTGGGGGGAACGTTCGACCTCCTGGATGCCCTGCTGTCTCAACCCCACAACCCTGCCTCGCGACTTGGACCCGACAACTCTGAAGCAGCCCCAGGCCACAGCACCTGCGGTGAGCGGTGCCCAAGAGCCTGCGCAGATGTAGCTGAGTCCACGGAGGGCAGCATCACATGCATGCTGCCTGCTGACTGCCAGCCCAACATGGCTTCAATGCTGTGGCATCAGGCCCGATGCACGTGTGTCCATTTCAGCAGTACTGACATCTCACGATGGTTACAGATGGACTGGGTGTCTGCCATTTGCGTTTGACTACAGGTGCACTGCATTTAAACAGATGCCCTGCAAGCCAGAGTCACAAACAGAACGCAAAGGGCACATGCCAGGTTTGCTACTATTGCTCGCTAATATTGTGACCTTCCTTTTATGCGTGCATCCACAGGGTTTGCACTGGTGCGGCCGCCGGGGCACCATGTACTGCCGTCCCGCCCCATGGGCTTTGGGCTGCTCAATACCGTGTCACTGGCGGCACGGTATGCACAGCAGCGGCATGGCGTGCACCGAGTGCTCATCTTTGGTAAGCACACGCATCGGCTGAACTGTGCGCACCTGTAATTTGTTGCTGTACCGGTTTTGGGGGGTGGCGGTGTGTGGAGGTGGGTGTGCTGGAGCTGAATGGCAACTGCACGGCTGAGCAGCAACTGCTTGGACTGAGCAGCATGGCAGCAGCCTGACAGCAGCAGGCGCAAGGCAGTCTACTCAGGCTCAGACAGAAACAGTGTCAAACTGCTTGAAGGAGAGCTCTACAACTGGTCACTTGAACGCATGACACAGATTTGGATGTGCATCATGGCAACGGGACAATGGAAGTGTTCTACGAGGACCCTTCTGTCCTGTACATCTCCACCCACCAGGTATCACCCACAACCAAGTATGGCTTGTCTGCCAGATCACATCGTCCCACCTTGAAAAGTGCACAACCGCATGCCTGTAAACACCCTGGTTTCATCAACTGCAACCGGGCGCAATCATTTGCGTCTGCTCAGTGGCGTTAGCCATTTGCAGACATGTGTGGGTGTTGCACTTTTAATGACATGTACTTGCATGCATGCACGTGCAGGATGGATTGTGGCCCTACACTGGCAAGCTGCGCAATGTGGGGCAAGGACCAGGGCTTGGCTCCACCATCAACATCCCCCTGCCTGGCCTCTCAGGTGCTTGTGACCCTTGTACGTTACTGCATGTGCAGCGCGACGGAGGGGGGCTTATGTCCTAGTGTGGCTGGTGTGGCCGGGTGATGGCGTGTCACGTGCAGTGCTGCCATCTCTTCACCGGCGTACATGCAGTCGGTTCACAGGTCCCATGCATCAGACCACGTGCTGGCTGCTGCACCGTGACCATGTCTCTGTTTGTGCTGCCTGCTTCCACTTGCACTGGCCCGCGTGCCGCAGGGGACCAAGCGATGAGGTGGGCGGTGGAGCAGGTGCTGGTGCCGGCAGCACGCCGATTCCATCCGGAGCTGATGCTGGTCAGCGCAGGTGTGTGCGCGCAATGTTTCATGGCACACAACGCTTCATGGCACGCAACTCTTCATGGGACATTGCCTGCGTGGTGCATTTCCAGCATTTGCGGTCTTGACCCTGCAGTCCATGGTTTCAGTGGGCTGTGTCACGACAGGCGCACAAGGCGCGCACCTGCTTTGCAACCAGGCTGCGGCATGGCACATGTGTAGTAGCCAGCCCCCGGCAGAGTGTGTGCGACCAGCACACAGCTTTTCTGCAATGTACTGTTGTACTGCACTGTACTGCACTCATCATCATCATCATCATCATCATCATCGTTACACGGCTTTGCGCGTTTAAACCTGAGATGCTGCGCTGTACTGTACTGCACTGTACTGCGCTGCACTGCGCCTCACACGCAGGCTATGACGCGCACTGGCGGGACCCCCTCGCGTCCATGCAGCTCACTACTCCGGGCTACCGGTGGCTGTGCCAGCAGTTGGCCAGCCTTGCCCACGAGCTGTGTGGGGGCAGGCTGCTGTGTGTGCTGGAAGGGGGGTACCATGAGGAGTCCCTGGGGGCGTCCGTGGTGGCGTCCCTGCAGGGGCTGTGGTGTGTGGGTGGAGCCGTGCAAGACGACACATCAGGGCGTCGGGACGGGGGGAGAGATGGGCACGGTGGGGCTGGGTTGGGGCTGGAGGGGGAGGAGGCAGAGGGGCAGGGGCAGAGGGCAGGTTCCGGCAGGCGGGAGGTGCTGCAGCCGGAGCCGCTGGCTAAAGTGGAGGCAGTGCTCGGGCAGGTGGTGCGGCAGCATGGCCTGTGAGGGGGTGCAAAGCAGGTGCACTGCTGGGCGGGGAACACAACATGCTCCAGGGGCAGGGGCAAGCTCTCGCGCCTCCCTATCTCGACCTTAACTGTATGCCTAACTGAACAGTCGCCACACCATCACACGCGGGAGTAAACCTGACTGCATGCTGTTTCTTGGACCGTCCAACCTTCAAGCTGCAGCAGTTGGTTTGATCCCTAAGCTCAGCCCCAGGATGTGCACCTGCTGGATGTGAACGAGAGGGTGTCACCTGGCGCACGGCGCAACTGCTGCATAGCTTCCTCCAGCACCCTCTCAGTATCCACTTCTCCCAATGGCACTTGATCCTCAGCCTGCTTGGCTTGGGGTGGTGCGCCTCATCTGGGTGTACATGCGTCTGGTGGTGGGAGCACTGATCAAGCCGAGGTGGCTGCGCAGGTGCGGGTGAACGTGGGGGTGAAGCACCTGAATGTGAAACCAACACCCTGCACTGGGACCTGGTACTTGTTTCAATACTGGGTTGCGCCTTTCTTATTTCTGTTGGGGGCGGTGGGGGGAGGTGAGCGGGTTGTGGGGCTAGTGTTTGTGAAACATGCATGGGCACGCATGGCTCCGCATGCCATGCGACAGGGTTGCGCATGCATGTCACCATTTGCACGTCGTGTTGCACACACCCAAGCAGCGCCCATGAGTAGTTGTTACATTGGACAGGCCCACAATGGGCTCACTGCAGCTTGCTCTGGCCCCTGCAGCACGGTTTCTCCGTGGCTCCTTGCCCTGGGTGCTGCTTTTGCACTTTTGTCTGACGTGGCAGGGAAGGTGCCCTGAACGTCCTCTGCCTCATCTTCCATACACGCCCTTGGTCGTTGCTGCTGTGCCCTGCAGGCCAGGCCTGAAGTGGCAGTCCATGCCAATGCCCCGGCTGCCTGCAGCTGAGGCGCATGCTGTCCTGGCGCTCAGCCCACACAAGCTGGAGCAGTACAAGCGGTTGGTGGGCTGGGGCAAGGCAGTACAGCAAGGCCCAGCTCACAGCCTTGAGCACACCCCAACCAGCGTGGCCATGCAAACAGCCGCTGCTGCACCAACTGGGGTAGCGAGGACCGAGCCAGTCAGCACCTCAAATGGCCGGCGTCACACAGTTGCAGCATGGGGGCCATGTGTACTGCCTACTGTGTATCTGGTCACTGATGCGTTCCCCCTGGTTATGGAGGTGCGTGTCGTGATGGGCAGTACATGTTGTTTGTACTGCATGGCTGCGGTACGGTTGTGCTCCGGCGCGATTGTGTTTGTGTGCATGCTGAGGCTGGCAGACTTTGCATTCTCTGGGGCATCACATGCAACCGTACAGCCAAGCAGCTGGAGAGCTGACGAGCACATGGAGCTGTGCATGGTCATGCTTGCATCCTGGTTCCTGTTGTGAACACACATCATCTTTGTGAGGAAGTACAGCACTGAGGATACTAATGCTACTGTGCCACGCCGCGTTAAACTGTCATTTCTTTCTGTTTGTTACGAATATGCTTCTGATGTATCGCACAGGTGCTCTCCAAGCTCCCTTTCAGCGTGATGGGTGGCGTGGTGAACAAGCGTGCGACCCACAGGCTGCTGCGCCCGGAGCTGCCCCCATCCACTCCCTTGGTGCACAGGTGCGTGCTGGGTGCCAGGGCATTGTGATAGGTGCGACGAGCACTTCACCTTCCAGATTCTTGTGCATGTCCTGTAGGATTTGTTGCAGCATTTAGGGCACAGGGTCTTACAGCTCAGGGTCCACTGTTGAACGCAGCTCTGCTCACACCGCCGATGGTTATGCAGCCCTCCCCCCC
>QAXD01000145.1:130455-147744 GCA_004335575.1 Haematococcus sp. NG2 | reverse complement strand
CTTCCCCTTCCCTCATTTGTTGTTGTTGTTACACCGTAAGCCAGTCAAGGGCTTCCTTCCCCTTCCCCCATGCACCTGACATGGACCCCTGGCACACCCCATTGGCATGGCAGGGCAGCGGTCGTGCGCGACGCGCGTCTCACACCGGGTTGTCACACCGAGTTTGACGTGTCACTCACAGCGGCTGTGGCGCGCACAGGTGGGTGACGTGTGACCATGCGCTGCAAGATAAGAGCAGCATCCGACAGCCTCCACCATGCATCATGAGATTCATGACGGCAGGGAATGGCACGGCTGCAGAGAGAAGTGATGTCACATGGCATGGCAGTGGCAGGGGTGGCCCACCAGGGCATCACTGACCAACAACATCGGCACACACCGCGCGTGCTTCTTGTATGTGCGCCGTTTGCTCCACCTACATTGACCCCCCAGCTGATGCTGCACGTGGGCCTGATGCTTGCTCCATGATGCATGCGATGATGCATGATGCGCGTGCGTGTGCATGCGTGTATCCATGTGGCAGGCGTCGTCGTGTACGAGGCCACACTCACACTGGTGCTGCTGGCCAAGGGAGGGGTGAAGAAGAAGGAGCACCTCACCGTCCCAGCCCCTGGCCAGCAAGAGGCCACAGCCCCACTCCTCTCATCAGGGGGTGCCCCTGAGGTGCCGGGTGAGGGGGAGGGGCTGGAGTCTGAGGCGCCAGAGGAGGCTGCTGGTCAGCCCACCAGCACACATGGGGCCTTAACACCTGGGGGTGTCATCCATCGCCTGTCGGCTGCAGCACACGAGATGGCCCCTGCAGCTGCGTCGGCACTGGCTGCGGCTGCCGCTCCGGATGTGGCTGAGCTGCTGCAGGAGATGGAAGGGGGCACGGGTCCGGAGGGGGCGGGGGCGCGCGCGCGGGGGCGGGGGAGGCGCAGGGGGCGCGGGGTCGCAGTGGCAAGGCGCACGCAAGCGGCGCCTCAGAGCAGCAGGCTGCAGCATGGAAGGCAGCAGCACCAGCAGGACCCACCCACGCCACCGAAGCAGGGGATGCAGGTGGTATGGGGGCTGCACCGCAAGGTGCAGCATCCCCTGCTGCAGCTGCAGCCGCCCCCAACGTCCATGGCCCTGGAGCAGAGGTTGCTGCTGAGCCGCCCCTGCCCCCCAAAGTGGGAAGCTTCAGCCTGAAGGCCGACGCGGGGCGGGCATGGGCTGCGCTGGACAAAGATGTGTCCCCCATGCACCTGTGGCCTTGGACCGCCAAGCTGGTGAGGTGCCCTGCTGTAATGCGGTGTGGCTGCACTGGTTCCCGTCAAGCCTTGCCTTTCTGCAGCCTCTCCTGAGATTGACAGGGCAGCTGGTCCATGTGGACATGGCCCAGCACACTGCGCTGCCGCGTGCATCATGTGGACGGCAGTGCACGCGAGTGCTGCTGGGGGTAGCATTTAGGGGTGCAGGCAGGTCGGGATCATGAGCACCTGCGCGCTGATTTTCAGCAGAGCATGCGCACGCTTCCACACTTGTGCTACCCCGACCTTTGTACTGATGCATGTGTACTGGTGCATATGTTCTGCCTGCAGTCCGGCTTCCCCCGCCCCGTGGCTAACGTGCAGCTACTGCTGGCGTGTACTGAGGCTGTACTGCGGGCCCAGGGTCTCATTCCCCATGGTGTGACCCCCGTCCAGATCAGCGCCGAGTTCAAGCGCCCCTGCCTGCTGCCCAACGAGCTGTCGGTCCACGCTGCTGCTGCTCCTGCTGCTACAGCTGCTACAGCCACTCCTGCAACTGGTGTGGGTACTGCTGCGCCCAATGGCAGTGGCGCAGCTGTCGCAGGCAGCGGGGCTGTTGGGGCAGGCTCAGGTGAGAGCGCTGGCGGCACTGGGCAGGGTTCACAGCCGGGTCAGGAGGCGCTATCTTTTGTGGTGGCCAGTGCGAAGGATGGGCGGCCGTTTGCTGTGGGCCAGGTGGCGTGGGGTGCAGCTGCACGCGCCTAGACAGGGGCTGAGCGATGAGCTGAGAGGAACAGGTTACATGCGCAACGACAATGACATAACTGACATTACAATCATGGAGCGTTGGGCGTGCCCGCCTGTTGGCTGTGCTGTGTGTTGTTTGTTGAGGCGCGTTGGCAGGAACCGTGGCGTTGCAAGCAGGTTGGCCGGTGTTACATGTGATGGCACAGTTTCAGGGCACAACCACTGCACTAATGTCAATGTCAAGCGTGCGATGCACTGAAACCATTCCAGGAGGGGCGCCGCCACAACAGCTCCCAGCTGTCAGTGTCCAAGGTCCTGTTCGTTCTCGGCCCAATGAATCCAACAGGACCATGTATGACCACCATCAGCAATCAGCAAGCAGAGTCCCTATCAAGAGAGAATGCTGAAACCCCCGTAAGTGGCTGGATGTTTCAGTTGTTATGTCCCGCCATACCACCTTCTGCTACGGCTGAACAAGCAGAATCCCACATCACCGACGCGCAATGGCCATTCCGTCGACTCCGTAAGGGGCTGCAACCCCTGCCGACTGACGGCTCTTCAGCACATGACAAGTATTGCTGCACCCAGTGTATCTTGTTTAAATATTCATGTGCGGTGTTTGATCTTGGTCCGGGCTTGTGCACACCCCACACAGCGTGATGCAGGCAGCACTGCTGCTCAGTATGGGTACTTGCGCGTGCAGGTGGCATGACCCAGGTCTGCACCCACTGCGTACTCAGCAGTGAACACATTGCAAGGGTCGTACTGCTTCTTGGCCGCCATCAGCGCCTCATAATTGGAGAAGAAGCCTGTGAGGAGGGCGCAGTACAAGTTGGCCAATGGTTGGTGAATGGCGATGTGCTCAGCTAGGGCTGCATGCAGACCTGGGTTTGGGGCAGAACTAGGGCGAGGCACCCCTGGGTCACACTCGCGCCCACACACCGGGCCCACACATTCTTTCACACGCCCGCTCATCACAGTGCAGTAGAACCACTGTATTGTGTCATCATAAGAACAGTCTGTACTGTGCTACCATCAGTTGCATATGTGTCCTGCCGCAGCACACATGGCAGCACAGGCACACTGCTTTGCAATACATGTATGAAAGAGTGAGCACCATGTACGCCACAGCTACTCACGCGTCTTCCAGTCAGACGCCGTGCTGTACTTGCCGCCCACGCTGACGTACTGGTTGGAGTAAGTGTGGGGCGCCTTGCCGAACCAGGACTGGGAGGTGGTGTTCATGGCGACCAGTCGGGTCATGTCCTCTGCGGGGTCGATCCATGCCTGCGAGAAGAACACAAGCAAAGGGGGCAGGACTTGAACAACCTTGCAACGCTGAAGGTGTAGAATTAGTCCCCAAGGCTGCTGAGAATTGTAGCTGCCCAAAGATCATACCAGTTTGAAGAGCACATCTGGCCAAATATCATACCTGCCCAAAGATCATACCTGCCCAAAGATCATACCTGGCCGAAGGTGATCTGGAAGAGGCCTGTACGCATGCCAGCAGGCACAGAGCCGACAGTGCCCTTCGCAGCAGCTCCGCCATACGTGAAGAACAGGCTCATGGTGGCGTTGGGGTTGGAGGCCAGGAGGTTGACCACTCTGACGCGAGGGTCACAAGGGCGTGCAGACAGCACAGCATAGGTTGTAGCAGTACAAGCATGGTCAGGCCATTACACACACTTCAGCCGCCTCAAATCAACCAACCAACCAACCAACCAACCGCCACACCCTGCCAACCAACCAACCTCGCTCCATCATCCAGCAACAAAACAACCCATCCTTCGACTGTTGAACACAACACCCTGCTGGACCCATCCCACCCACTCACCCGTCCAGGAAGTCCTGGCTGTCAGGTGCCAGCACATTGGTGAGCAGGCGGCGGCGGAACCAGCTGTCAGCGTTGAAATTGGCATCAGCGTAGTCACCCACCCTGTGAGGCAGCAACCCAAACAACAGCCGTCACACCTTGCAACAGGTGGCAATGGTGCTGTGTTGTTGCCGTGCCACAACGGTCAAGCACATGAGTGAGTGCGGGACCTCAAACGCCAAGCCAGCCACAGGTGATGTCGTGGTGCATCACGGCCCTCTGGATACATGAGGCCTATATATGAAGCCAGTCAAAACTCACGAGGAGAAGTTGGTTTGGCCGGTGATGGTGCAGCCAGTGAGGCTCGTGAGGGACCCCATAAACCCGAGCGCGTCCATGTCCATGTCCAGATTTGGACCGTGGTACTGCAGTACACAACAAGACATGGCAGTACACAGGCAGTTTGGCAGAACATGCTGGTGCTTAGCAGCACATGGCAGGGCAACAGCATTTTGATGCAGGTGAGGCCGCAGCAGGACGCGAGGTGCGGCGCATGCACCCAGCATCGCAAACAGTCATGCAGCACCACACTGGGCAGGTGCGGCATGGTGGCTGGTGGCAAGGCGCCATGCGCGGTCGGCCAGCACTCCCCATCACATCCCCGCACACACGGTGCATGGGCGCACCACAACCTGCAACCCCCGAGCCCCTCCTGTCATGCGTGCTGCCGCCTGTGACCATGTGTGTGGTGTATCCATCCACTGTGCACGCGGCTGCCACCAGCACGCACCAGCCACTCGGCGGAGGCACGGCCACCGGCCACTGTGATGTAGGCGGTGAAAGTGTTGGGGATGGCCTTGACCCATGTCCGGTTGAACAGGAAGTTGCGTGCCAGAGAGCGCGTGTCTGTGGCGTTGGCTGGGGGGAACAGGGGCCAGGAGGCGGTCCAGCGGACGATCTTAGGGGGAGCAGGGAAGGTTTTGAGCGTGAAGGAGGTGATGACGCCAAACGCGTTGGCCCCCGCACCCAGCAGGGCGTTGAACAGCGCGGGCCGCTCAGTGGCGCTGGTGGTCACAACAGACCCGTCGTACAGCACCACGCGCATCGACACCACGCCGTCAATGCCCAACCCAAACTGGCGGCTCACTGGGGAGTGACAGCCGCCAGTCAGACAGCCAGCGGGGCAGACAGTGCGGTAGTTGGGGCCAACCACCACCCGGCTGTAGTTCTTGACCACGCCGTACACCGCGCCCCAGTTGGCGCCTGCCCCCAGTGTGACCGTCTGGGTGGCCTCATTGTAGGTCACGTTGTTCAGCAGTGCCATGTTCATCTGCAGGGAGGTTGCAGGTGGGGCTGGGGAACATCAGCAACTCTTGCAGACGAAGGGCCCCGAACGGGGGACCTGTGCTTTGCCGCAGGCGCAGTCAGCTTGTACACTACAAAGTCACTTGAGAGGACCCCTGATCCCTCACCTGACCACAACGGCACACGATCAAGAAGTACATGCGCAATGCAGCACTGCATCCACAGGGTCACCGTGCTGTGTTACCACGGCACACAAAAACACTGAAAAGAGGAGAAGACGCTGCACGCCCTCGCACACCTGGACTGCGCCAAAGCCTGTGGACCGGCCCTGGAAGTCATGGCCAGAGCACCGGATGGACAGCTTGAGCTTGTTGTTGGTGGCAAACTTGACAGTGGTGGCCTGAACAGGTGCAACCGATCCCAGCCAGAACAGGTAAGCGGGTGTGTGCTGGGTGTGAGAGTGATGAGCATGCAGTGCATGCATGCAGTTCCATACATGCATAAGGGTGCAGCATACAACGTCATGCATGTGACCAGGCTGCTGGTGCAGGGTTTCAGGATTGCGAGGTATAGGGTTTAGGGTCTGTGGATGGGGCGCACGCCCAGCACTTGACCACAGCGCGTGATTGCATGTGTGATGCAAGCAAGCGCACAGAAACAGGACCGAGATTTTCTTGCAGACGAGATTCCCTTGCACATGGCAGCATTATTGTTTGCATGCACGCACCACATCGTTCTCAGTAGCTGGCGTGACCACCAGGGAGGGCTGCGCTGCCTTGAGGATGTTGGTGGCCCCAGTCAGGGTCAGGAACTCATAGTCGGAGAAAGGGTTGTAGACAGCTGCCCCCTTGCTGCGCGCAGCAGGAGCCCAAGATATTCATGGCACACCAAGACGAAGTGCATGGAACAGGTGCATGCGTGGAGACGGAATAGCAGGCATATGTGCATGGGGATGGTCACTGTTCTGCGCATGCCACACATGTACTGCCGGACCTATGTGTGCAGTGAGCACAAACAGCCATGTGTGGATCTATGTACTGCACCCAACATGTGTGTGCACAGTGCAGTGCTGCGCGCAGTGGAAGTGTGCGCGTGCGATGTGCGTGCACCTGAGCTTGTTCTTCCACTTGTTGTACTCGGTGGCCTTGGGCCAGCAGGTGGCACCAGCCTGCCCAAAGCAGAAGGTGGCCAGTGCAGGAGCTGCCAGCGCAGACAGCGCCAGCAGCAGCAGCAGCAGAGGTGCCGGGCGGGCGGCCATGGGGTTGCTTGAAGGGCGCCTGCAGGTGCACATCCATCAGGGAAAGCTATAAGGCGCGCGGATGTTCCACGCACGTGGCATGACCCCATGACCAGCCATGCAGGTCCGTTGCGCCCTGCGCTGCCGCAGCGACACACATTTCGCAAGGCCCACAGATGTTTGCGTGATGATGGTGTGCGGTAGGGCTGCTCTACGACTGATGGGCTGTTTCGGGAACCGGAACAGTGCCCACGCGCTCTTAAAACAGGATCATCATCTTTGTTCTCGTTCTTTGGCTTGGGCCGTGCACAGCTGCTGCTGGCGGGCCGGTTGTGCATGCTGGTCATCCCAGATGGCGATCCGTGCACCAGTGCTGACAGAAGCACAGCAGGCATCGATGTTCATGTATCCTCTGCACTTTGCCCCTCAATACCGAGGCGCGCAACTACTTGCAAACCCGTGATCACTGTTTCTGACGTACCAGTGCGCTATTTGCCCACCATCATGCCCTTTAATGGCATACTTTCCTTCCTGGAAGGCCGCACCCAATTCTGCAAGCGCACCCATCAACACCGTCATCACCTCACCTGTTAAGCTCCCGCAGCGACGCAAAATGCAAATACTTTAGCCGCTGCGTATTTTGTCCCCCGCTGAGGCTGATTTGGTCGTGACTTATGCCACATGTGAGTGCGGAATGAGGTTCCGCAAGGTCCACGCTCATCCCGCGCGTTCTGAACACCAGCAGCCGGCTCCTGTTGTGCCTCTGCTTTGATGCGATTGGCAATTCTGACCTTCGCATATGTTACAGGGCATGCAGCAGCAAGTCCTGTCCCCTGTGCAGCTCGCTATCAGCTTGGCCAATGAGGCTTGCTGTGCACCCTCATTGCACAGTTTGAAGGTTGAGTTGCACAATGGGTGATGTGGTGCATCATCATGCAAGCAAGCATGCACACGTCATGGAAATAAAGCACCACACCACTACGCTGTGCGCTGACTGTTGCATGTCGCTGTCCATCGTCTGTGAGCTTATACACACACACGCACACGTGCTCTAACGCATCCCAAGACTACCCCAGCTACACAAACACTGCTGGGACCGCAGGTGTCGGTGCCGATGAGCTGGTCCGGCTTGGGTCCCCCATCTGACCCGTAGATAACGTCCCTGGCTGCCCAGCTATCAGACGCTGCAGCCACTCAAACAGCTGTGGCTTGCGCGCATAGTCATCCGACCGCAGCAGCATGTCGTGTAGGTGCTGCAGCACTGCAGCGCGCCGCGCCAAGCCCGAGTGCACAGCGTGGGTGTTAATGCCCTTGTTCTTCCCACCTGCGTTGGCGGCCCCTGCCTCATCTGCCCAGGCTGCAGCAGCCCCCTCCTGCACACCTGCACTGCTCCCTGCTGCTGCAGCTGCCACCACGCCTGCTACTGCATCAGCCATGGCAGGCAACAGCTGCCAGTCGCACAGCAGCACTGTACTGCATGCCAGGCTCACCAGTTTGACCTGTGGGTCCACACGGGGGCGCTGTGAACCATCGCCTGGGCTGCCCATTCCTTGAGGTGCCACATACAGAGGTGAGAAGTCCAACGGCTCATGGGGGTGGGCTGCCAACCACCCAACCGCCTCATCTGTCAACTGCCGCAGGCAGTACAATGCTATTGGGCTGCCCGCCGGTACACCGCGCAGTACAACTGGCAGCCCCTTTTCCAGGCCCTCCAGGCACGGCAGTTGCAGGGGCAGCAGCAGGTTGCGCTGCATGTAGTACGGCAGTGCCTGCTCCACCAGCAGCACATGCTGCGCGCCACTTGGACCAGGTGTGACCGGGTCACTGGATGCCAGGTGTGACATGAGAGTGGTGAAGGCAGTGTGAGCTGCAGCCACCAGAGGTGCCTGGGAGTGGCGCATGAGGAGGAACAGCAGGGGCAGCAGCTGGTGGGCAGCTGCGCCGGCATCATGAACGCGCGTGGCACACACGCCCGTAATCGGCACCATGAAGGCCAGCTTGGCCCCAAGCACGGTGTCAGCCGCCCACCGCGCATTGACGCTGCCCTGCACTGCTGCAGCCGCTCGTGCCGGCCCTGGTGCACCTGCTGCTGCCACACGTACTGCCTCATGTGCTTGGACCCCATCTGTACTGCCTGACCCTTGCCCTGGTTGCTGCTGCAGCGTTCCAGGCAGTGGCCCCGGCTGTACTGCCTGCGTTGGCTGTACTGCCTGCACCGGCTGCACCAGCACGTCGTAGCACGGCAGCACATCCAGGAGCGCCGCACAAGCCTCCGGCGACCCCGACACCTGAGCCACCGCTGCCTTGACTAACTCGGCGGTGATGGGCAGCTGCACCGCACAGAACTGCAGGTCAGCTGCGGCCAGCAGGGCTGCCAGGCCCACGGCAGGCCTGCCCAGCAGCCCTGCTGGCAGCGCAGCAGCATCAGAGTGAGGTGCAGGTAGGGCATTCGTCCCTGTGGGAACGTGCGGCCACATGTGCAAAGCCACAGAGAGGGGCGTGAGGGTGAGTACCCACAGCCTGTCCAGCACCTCCCGCAGCTGCTGACCACAGCGTGCACCTGCTGCACTGCCACCGCCCACAATGCCCATGCCACTGCCGGCGTGCTGCAGCCCAGGGGTTGCCCCTGGTGCAGCAGCAGCAGCAGGAGCTGTAGCAGCGGGTGGCTGTTGCGTCACCAGGAGCTCGATCCAGCCGGGTGGTGCGTGCAGCGTGAGCACGCTCCATGCGTGGGCTGCGCGGGCCGCACCTGCGCGCAGCTCCCGCAGCACACACATCCCCACCGCGTGTGCATACACCACCGCAGGGGCTGGGCCCTGCGTCCCGCCCAAGCCGCTGCGCCCAAACACGTCCTCAAACGCCGCCTCCTGATGGGGGCGAGAGCCGTGACGGCCGGGGTCGGGCGCGGGCGGGCGCGCGGGCGCTGCAGCCGGGGTGGGGGACGGGGCCTGCTGCCAGGCGGGGGGTACCTGCCCCTGCACTGCCCTCACCTCATCCACCAGTGCCTTGGCCAGCACTGGTGCATCCGCGTACAACGGGCTCCCACCCACTTCTTCCGCCAGCCACGCGCCAGCCACAGCTGGAGGCACCCTGCCCACCACAGCCCGGGCCGCCAGCCCCGCCACCGGCCCGCCCGCACACACGCTGCTCAGCGCGGCCGCGACCAGCCCAGGCAGGTGTGCTGCCACGGGGCCTGGGGGCTGCAGCTGTGCGCACAGCGCTGCAGTGCCTGCCGCGCCCCGCAACCGCCCATACGCCAGGCCTGCAGCCCAGCGCAGCACCGTCCCATGCTGCAGCCCCCCACCTACTGCTGCGCCCCCAGCCCCCGACACCCCCTGCTGCCCCTGACCCGGCCTCGCGCCCCCGGCATCTACCAAGCATGCCAGGCTGAGCCCTGCCTGCAGCCCAGCCACCAGGCGTGCCACAGCCTTGCCCAGCAGCCCTGCCGCACGCGGCTGGGCTGCTGGCCCCAGCTGCCTCACGCCCGCCTCCACTCCTTCCAGCAGCCCTGCCGCTGCCAACAGGCAGGCAGCTGACAGCGCCTCCTCCTCCGGCGTGAGAGAGTGAGGGTGGGGGTGGCCCGTTGGTCTGCCTGGGTGGGCGGCCGCCCCCGGGAGCCTCTGGGCCTGCAGCATGCGGCTGTGGGCGGTGGGTGTGGCGGGTGACTCAGTGGCCACAGGCACACAGCCATCCTCCAACATGACAGCTGCATGCAGCAGGCCTTCCATCATTCGGTCTGCAGGGGATGCAGGGCCTGCCGCAGCCACAGGCCCTGCTGCTGCCAGTAGCCCTGCCAGCTGCTGGACCACTGACATGCCCAGCTGCCGAAGTGCGGCGCCCAACTGGGCCGCTGCACGCAGCGCGTCCTGCACAGCACACAGCGCATGCAGCTCCTGCAGCTCACCATGCAGCTCCAGCCGCCCGCATGGGCCCTGCTGCATGAGGCCCATGGGCTGCATGGGCGCGCCACCTGCGCCTGGCACAGGGCACCAGGCAGCTGCATGCGTGGCTGCCAGCACCACGTCTGACACGGCTGACAACCAGCAGGACAGCAGCCAGTGAGCCTGGCCCGGGTCCTCCTGCTGGGCGGGCATCAAAAAGGAAACAGCGTCCATCAGAGTCAGGGGAGCGCCGGCACGGGGCACGAGAAAAAACGTGTGCAACAGGTGGGGCATCACGCAGTGGACGAGCAGCAGTACGTGCAGCAGTACGAGCAGCAGTATGAGCAGTACGAGCAGTACGGAACACAGCACAACATGGAGGCTTGCAGCACACAAGCTGCTGCGGCGCCAGGCAGGTGCAGTGCGCTCCATATTATAGCGCAAGGCACCCACCGCAAAGCACCCACTGTAGCCGAGCCCAACCGCACCAACCACACCAACCCACCCACCTGCAACAGCTCGCCCACCACCAGCCGCACACCTGTCGCCACATCCTCACCCTGAGCCACCCCCTGCAGCAACACAAGTGGGGAGGCAGGGTGTGGGCCTGCTGCTGCTGCTGCCGCTGCCGCTGCTGCCGCCGCTGCTGCTGGGGTTGGTGGGGGTGCTGGTGGGCGCAGCAGGTCGCACAGCAGTGCCCACACGTCGCCGCGCAGCGCACCCGGGCACGCTGTGGGCGGTAATGTGCAGCAATGCACGTGAAATTTGTGGAACGGTGCAAGAGGGCATTCACGCACATTCCCAAACCATGGTACGCCATGCCTGTGGTTTGAGCAGGCTCAAGCAAACAGCAGCTAGAACATGCACGGTCGTGGCAGGAGCCATCAACCCAGCGCCCTTCAGGTCACAGGCCGCACCTCTGAAAGCAGTGCCCAGGAACAGCACAGCTGCCGAGACTGCACTGGGGTGCAGGGCTGGTGCACGGCTACGCAGCCGACCCACCACCCAAGTGGCAGCCTCAATCAGCACACCAGCTGGTGTTGATGGCCGGGATGCTGCAGCAGCTGGTGCTGTGGCGGAGGCAGCTGACGGTGCAACGGCACTTGCTGTGGCTGCTGGTGATGGTGGTGCTGTGGTGCGGCCGGCGGTTAACGCGAAGCGGGCCAGAAGGGGCAAGGCCAGCCGCATGGTTTGGCCGCCTGCTTCCGGATGCCATGTCTGGGAAGCCTGCAGCGTGGACAGTAGCGTGCTTGCTGCGCCCACTCCCATGGCCCCAAGTCGGTGCCTGCAGCAATGGTGCGCATGCAGTTGTATACATGTGCATGGGTGTACATCGCATGCCATGCAGCATGATGGAGCCTGCTGCAGCACCTGTTGTCTGTCAGCGCCTGCAGCAGGAGAACCACGTCCGCTGCATGATTGCCGGACGCGGCAGTGCGCAGCTGGGCCCACTCCGGGGCTTCAAAAGGCGTTTGTTGCGTCAGCAACCCTGGAGACGCAGCACCGGCTCCTTGCGACTGGCCTTGCTTTAGCCACGGGGGCAATGGCCTGTTTGCCGCTGGATGGGTGTTGATGACCCCTGACATGATGTTTACCCTGAGCTGTTTGTAGATTGCCCCATCGTATAACAACAACACGAACTTGGCAGACCTCAATCACGGCAACAGGTGGTTTCATCGGGAAACCCTAACAAAACCCCATGAATCCCGTGGTCGTTGATACTTCACTTTCAAATACATACTGTCTATGCGTGTGCACACTTGCAAATACCGCAGTTTTGACTGTCTGATCCGAGTCCTCTACAAACAATCAATCAATAGTACATTTGCAAGCTGTTGCTGTACCATTGGATTTGAATCGTGCTGTACCTGCAGGCATCACAGGTCGCAGCTCAATTCAGTGTTACATCTGCAGGGCTTCTGGCTATGCCCGCAACAGTCAACCATGAAAGTGCGTACTAAAACACTCTGCCGCTGTACACCTTGGGCCTTGCACAGACCACCAGGCATTGTGAAAACTGCGGCACCTGCCCTCAATTCACTCCACCACCCCTCCTACGACAAGACAAAGCAAGCGCGGCCCCTTCCCTCCCACTCTTAATCCCTCCCACTCCTGATGCGCGATGTCACTTGTCACACATTCACATTCTTTTGCAACAACGCGCACGTGTGTGTGTGCAGCAGACCTGTGCTGCAGCCACGTCACTCATTCCCCACGGGCAACTCATCCGCAGCTCCAATACACACGTACCCCTCATTCCTGGCCAAGACACCCCCCTCCGTTCCACGAGCATCATAACATCATTCACCCAAGCACACATGCTGTCGGCATCCGTCAGTCACCAACACACTGCTGTTCTGCCACACACGGCACGCATACAGCTCCAGTCAGCACCAGCCTTGTGCCTTCAGGCGGACCCAGCCGGTCCAAATATCGGGTCCGCGCCAAGCACGCCAGCAGGAAATCAATAGCAACCTGCGCACCGAGCCGCGCAATCTCACCTGCAGCATGCAGCACACACCTACACACCAGCACCTAGAAACACCAACACTGCTGCTGGTGCACGCACAACAAGACGTTGGCAAACAATGAACAAAGAAGAGCACTACACCAAACCGACGCACTTGAGCCCATCAAACGTGCTGCAGGCGCCTGTGGCTGTCACAGCGGTGTGTGTACCACAGGCCCCCCTGTCCCAGCTGCATGTGATCTGATCTGGACGAGATCAGAACTGGTCAACCTTGGTCACTCTTAGACTGCACCTGCCAGCTGCTTCTCCTTCTTCTCCAGGTTCAGCACAGTCAGGTAGTTCTTGATCACCTGGCGCGGAGGCGGGTGTGATCATAAAGGTGAGGGAAACTGGGTGAGGAGCAGGGTCGGACGGAAACACACCGACATGGGAGCAGAGGGGTGCGTGCGGCCCAACAGGGAAACACGAACATGCGTAGTTCTTGCTTCAGTCCTTGCCCTGCCATGTTCATTCCCCCCAGCCAGGCCCAGGTGCGGCTGGGGGCCCACATAGGCATACAGGCCTGTGCCTGTCGCGCTCTCTCAAGTGTAACACCCCTGACCCCCTTCCAGGCAACCGTGGTCTATTATGCAGGCACCAAGCGCAGGCACCAGGCACAGGCAGCCCCAGCCCCAGCTGTCGAGCACCCCACCTGCAGCCCCATGAAGCCCGCGCCCACAAACGCGGCCGTGGCCTGCGTGGTGAGCGCGCTCACGGACAGCACGGTGCCCACGTTGACGAGGGTGGAGGCGAGCAGCGCGGCGCCGATCACGCGCTGCCACGCTTGCACACGCGTGAGGGCGCGCTCCGCCTCCAGCGCACGCACGCGCAGCTTCAGGTCGCCGCGCTCCAGCTTCTGCGGGCGGTACGCAAGCGGTACGCAGGCGGTACACAGGCGGTACATGATCAGTACACAGGCGGTACATGAGCGGTACGCAGGCGGTACACAGGCGGTACGCAGGCGGCACATAGGCGGTATGCAGGCGGCACGTGGCGCAGCACATGAGCGGTACGCAGGCGGTACACAGGCGGCGCGTGATGCGGCGCATGAGCGGTACACAGGCGGTACATGGGCAGCACACCGGTGGTGCGTGGGCGTGCGCAGGCAGTACATGACACATGCTATTCACACTGCCGGCAGTACATGAGCGGTACATAGGTTGGCGAACGGCACTGGGGGGCAGGGAACGCAAGGTTCAGGGAGGGCCATAATGTCTTGCAGGCAGCTGGCTGGAAGCTGTGCTAGACAGCAGAAGGCACAGCCACTGCGGGAGGTGCTACATTGCCCATCATGCACAGGCGCAGCAAGCTGGGCCGGCCGGCAGCCTGCGTCCGACAGGGAGATGAACGACCCCCATGGAGCTGAACGGCCCATCGTGGAGCTGAACGGCCCACGCCCCCTCACCCACCTGCAGCGTCAGCGCCACATCCTCGATCTTGTTGGGGCCCTTGAACAGGTTGGCAACTGCGCGGTTCTGGTTGGCCAGCCCCTTCTGGAACGCCTTCTGGAGGCGTGTGACCTGTGGGAGCGTGGCAGCCAAGGGTGGGGGCGTGGGCGGCGGGCCGAGGGTTTTCACGAACTGTAGCGCTCTTGTTCCGTTTAGGGCTCAGAGTTTAAGTTTTAGGGTTTAAGGCTCAGAGCTCAGGATTTAGGGTTTGCGTTTACCCAACATTCTCTTGGTCTGTGGGCCGTCTGTGCACCCAGCCGCAGCATTCAGCACGGCGAGAACACCGCGACGAGTCACACACACAGTCACACACCTGCGGTGACCCCTCCAGCAGCAGCTCGCGTGCGTAGGGCGCGGCGATCTCGGAGATGTCGAACCGCGGGTCCAGCGACTTGCCGATGCCGTCCAGCACAGTGAAGGAGCGCACCTGGTGCGTGTGCAGTGTGCACGTGTGTGCGATGCAGAAGGGTGTGTGGTGTGAGGCCATGTGGTGTGAGGGTGTGTGATGCGTGTGTGTACGGTGTGTGGTGTATTGGCAGTGTTTGTGTATGTGCCTGGAGAAGCGGGCAGGGTGGTGGGTGGGTGGGTGGTATCACACAAACAAGCAACCGCGTTCAGAAGCCCACAGCAGCAAAACAGCACGCATCAGGGGTCATCACACGCAGCAGGCAGCCCCATGCACGCCACGCACCACAAACGTGAAGGTGGCGGGGAAGCGGAAGGGCTGGTCATTGGCCGCCAGCAGCAGGTCCTCACCGATGGAGCTCAGGATCTGCTTGCGCCGCGCCTGCGCCACACAACACGCAGCACATCACTCCCATCATGTGTCGAACCGCAGCATCGCGGCTTTAACCGCGCCAAGCCGTGTAACGATGGTAACGCAAGATGATGATGATTCCCAGTGATGTGACTCACAGGCGTCACAGCAACATGAAATAAAGTTTGACGACCAAGCAAATGGCAGGTAACATGGGCCACGGCAGCCGCAGAGGGGGCCCACGCACACCTTGGCCTCATCCTTGGACCGCTGCCCCTTGAAGCCCTGTGCGCTGTACGCGTCGTCGCCCATCTCCTGGCGCTGCTTGCGCTGCGCGTCCAGCCGCTCCTGTGCGCATGGTGAGCATAAACAATACACACATACATGGGGCGTGGGCGTGGGCGTGCATGGCGCTGTGCATGGTGTGCATGGCGCTGCACATGGCGTGGGTGCATGGTGCATGGCGCTGTACACGGGGCGTTTACATGGCTTGCATGGCGCTGTACAGTGTGTGAACAGCGATGTACATGGCGTGGGTGCATGGTGTGCATGGCACTGCGTGTGCATGGTGTGCATGGGGCGTATGCATGGTGCATGGCGCATGCATGGAGCGTGTGCATGGTGCATGGGGCGAACGGCATGTACCTGGAACGCAGCCAGGAAGAACTCGGCAGTACGGCGCACAGCAGTACGGTCACCGCTGGGCACGTACACGCCCATGGTGGTCAGCGCCTCCAGGCACCTGTGTGTGTGTGTGTGTGGGGGGGGGGGGTGTGGATAAGAGACGGGGGGGGGGGGTGAGGGGGAGAAATGCGTGAACGGTGCGCTGGGGGTGTATGGGCCAGGGTCACACATGAGGGCCCATGTGCTGTACACAACTGCTGTACGCACTAGGCTCACTACAACGGTGCAAAATGTGCGAGGGGAGCGGAGCGTTTGAGGGACCGGGAGGGGATGGGGGTCGGGGGCAGGGGATATGCGGGGGTTGAGGATGTTAGGTCGTAGCTGTCACGGGGCAGTGGGGGGATGGTAATGTAAGGATGGTCAAATGAGCTGACAACCCACAGCAGCAGAGCCGTGGACTGTGCAGAGGCGTACAAGCCACAAGGGCGCCCGCACCACCATCGCCGCCCATTTGCCCTGCTACCTGTTGATACGAAACAAACGGAGCACTGGCTGTGACACCCCCCCAACCACCACCACCACCCCAGAGCACAAGCCCACCACCAACACCCCAAGCGTACACACACGCGCGCGCGCACACACGCAGCCCACACACACAGCCCCCCCCCTCACTTGTCGGGGTCGCGCTGGTAGACCCCATAGAACAGGTCCAGGAGCCCCCCCTTGACCGTGGGAGCGATGGCGCCCATCATGCCAAAGTCGTAGTAGATGAGCCTGCCGCCGTCCGTTGCATCCACCGCCACGTTGCCCGGGTGGGGGTCCGCGTCTGCAGCCACACCCAGGCAGGCCAGGTAGGCCAAGGCATCAAAGAGTAAAACTCAGTACTGTATATGCATGAATACTCGTATGTGCATGAATACTTAAAGGTCGCAGGTTCAGCGCATGCCAGTGGTGCAATGCCCATGGGAATACAGCACTACACGCAGCACTGCAGTACAGTCAGCAGTACAGTCAGGCAGCAGTACAGCCAGCAGTACCGCATCCACTCACGGAAAAAGCCGTGGCGCAGGATCTGCTGCAGGTACGACTCCACCGCCAGCCGCGCCAGGCGCTTGCGGTCCAGCCCCATCTTGTCGATGGACGCCGCGTCGTTGATCTTCACGCCTGCACAAAACATTTGAACCAGCACGGGTGTGTCTGCTCCTTCCGTTTTACTGCCTGCCCAGGTACAACGCGTTGATGTGCATGTGTGATTGTGTAGCGACAGCAGGGGTTTGCCCGGAAGACGTGGCAAGGCTGTGGGAGAGGGGGCAGCGCAGGGTTTGTCATTGGGTTTTTGTTTTGTGGGGAGGGAGAGAGGGCGGTGTTGCAAGAAGCGATAGGGCCTGGACAGGGCGCAACCCACAGCATAATGCCCCACAGTTTGGCAGCGTGCCCAAATCCAGCCTTCCTGCAGCCCACTTCAGTTGTTAAACGTCGACCACTGCTCCCCAGCTTGACAGCCCCAAACCCCGAACCCCACCCCCAATCCCCTGAAAGAGGCATGTAAAACGTGCCAAAAACCAACAACGCCCGCGCCCAGCACAAGCGGCTGGCACACGCACCAGGCGCGTACTCCAGCACCAGCACCTCGGGGCTGCTGTACTCCCAGAACACCTTGGGCACCTTGATCCACGGCGTGCCTGCAAAGTTGTCGCGGAAGCTGCGCGGCAGCAGCAGCAGCAGGTGTGGGAGGGATTTGTGGGCAAGTGGGTGGG
>QAXD01000145.1:70106-127897 GCA_004335575.1 Haematococcus sp. NG2 | reverse complement strand
CACACCCACCCCCAATCCCCCCACCCACACGCACCTTGGTCATGCCGCCCTTGCCGTACGTCCACTTCTGGTTCAGCAGGAAGTACTTGAACGCGAACTGGAGGGCGAAGGTCCAGATCTCCAGCGTGCGCTGCAACGTGGAGTAGCCCTTGATGTTGGACCACCGGCCACCTGCCCAGTGTGAGAAAAGTGAGAGGGGTGTGTGTGTGTGATGGAGTGATGAGGGTGGTTGAGGCTGATGGGTGTGGAGTGC
The DNA here is from genome assembly GCA_004335575.1 of Haematococcus sp. NG2. Classification (NCBI taxonomy): domain Eukaryota; kingdom Viridiplantae; phylum Chlorophyta; class Chlorophyceae; order Chlamydomonadales; family Haematococcaceae; genus Haematococcus; species Haematococcus sp. NG2. The sequence goes on along the minus strand of QAXD01000145.1, from coordinate 127,644 downwards.
ACCAAGAGTGTGATCAGGTTGATAAGGGTGAGCCATGCTTGAGCCGATGTTGCTGTTGTGATGCTTTTGTGTGTGTAGTATGATGTGTGAGTGGGTTGTGTTGTGCTCATGCACATTATCCATCCCCAAGTAGACCTCCAGAGGGTGGCAGAGGCCATCACAGCATCAGCTTGCACCAGCATTCCTCTCTCCCTCTCAAATAACACTAGAGCCCCCATGTGCCACCATATGAGTCCAGAGTCGGTAAATATGTCCAGAGTCGGTATAGTGCAGCTGGCAGTACAGCGGGCAGTGCGGCACCTGGGGCCTTGTAGGGGGTGCCTGCAGCGGTCTTGTTGGTGCGGCGAGGGGCGGTGGCTGATGCGCCGGCAGTCGCTGCAACTGTCTCCAACTGCCCGGCTGCCTGCGCATCAACCGCCTCATCCAGGGAGGCAGTTGACATGGGGCTGAAGGTTCTGGAGGCGGGGGGTGTGGCGGTTGCAGCGGCCGCAGCAGCGGCAGGCGTGGCAGCGGCTGCGCCGTTGGTGTGTGCGGCACCATTGGCTGCAGCAGCGGCCTTGTTGGCTGCATTGGTGACGACAGCTGCAGCAACCACGCCTGCAGCCGCCTCCATGGCCAGGCGGGAGGGCTGCACTGAAGGAGGTGCGGCTCCGTTGCTGGTGCCGTTGGTGTGGGCGACCACGCCGTTGCCGTTACCGTTGCCATTGCCATTGCTGCTGGCGGCATGGGCCTTGCCGTTGCCGTTGCCGTTGCTCTCAGGGCTCACTGGCTTGGCTTCGGCCTCAATCACCTCGGTCGCAACCGCCTGCCATCAACAAGCATGGGTTGTGTGCAACGTGTGAAACAGGTGTGAAACAATGGTGCGAATACGCTTCTGGTGGCAATAGGTGCACCACTTGTAAACCTGTGTTTCATGAGTGTTTCATGAGGCTGGTAGGCGCAGGCATCCACTGCAGCTGGGAATGGGCATGACTAAGTGTGCCACAAGGTTGAGGTGTTGTGCTGTGCACAAATGCACATGTTCATGGCACTGTGTGCTGTGCACTGTGCACTTGCTGAAGGCACGCGGCCGGTCAAATGACCACTCTGGGAGTATACCCCATGTGCATGAGGGCTTGCCCCATCTGTGCACTCGAGCCGGATCTAAGTGTGCACGCAGGTAAGACAAGTCCAGCGAATATCATCACGGCGGTGTCCAGCACGAGGACGTTTACCCACCTCCCTCAGCACCACAAGCTGGGCACGACGGGCCAGTGGAATGCCCCGGGGTCCGAACACCGGACGGGGTGGCAGAATAGGGCGCAGACTGTTATGGGCCGCATGTACCCCAACACTGCGTGTTTGCACTGACCGCATTCTTTCCAGACTCAACTCAAGCAAGCGTTTTGAGCAGCTTCACGACAGTCAAGGGATGTAAGTGATCACTTTGCTGCAATCCTAGCAGTTGCCCTGCCACTAGCACAAGAGGCGACGCCGTGGGAACAGACGCAGATTCTGACCCAGAGGACGATAACGCCTTTTATCCAGTATGGGGCGGTCCGGGATCGGCGAGACAAACAGTTTGGCCGTCTCTGTGGATTCTGTCACACTTGCACTAGCCAAAGTTTCTAGCGGCAGGTTACAGCCGTGCGTGCACCGTGCCCTGTTTTGCACAACGTTACGCCTCCGTCACTGCTCCCCCATGGTGCAAGGTGGACCTGTGCCGTGGCAGCCATATGCCCTGTAGCAATCGTATGCATGCAGGCGCATAGCATGGTCCTTGGCTTACCAGACAACCTCTCCAAACTGTCAAAGCTGCAGCCGTAGACAACAGGCAAATGAAACAATACAACATCGCGCGGCTTGCTTCAGACTGAAACGAGCTGATCTTTGAAAGAAAAATTCACACACCACCATGCCCAGCCCTGCACCATGTACAAAGCCCTGCCCCACTGCACGCCATGCCCCAGCATCCAGTGCAGCTGCCACACACGCACATTGAACTTAGACATCCAGGACACCTTGCTCCCACAGCCCTGCGCCCACCCTGCATCCTCCCCTGCTTGCCTTATGCTTCCCTTATGCTTGCCTCATGCAATCGCGCTGCTGCAGGCAGCTCTGTACATTTCCGGCCTCAGTGTGCCCATACCTTCCGCTGGGCACCAAGCCTCATCAGCTGCGAGGCATCCCCTTGACAGTCCGCTGCATGTCTCAGAATGGCCGAGGCGGCGGGGGGTAGGGGGGGTACCCCGCACCAGGGTATGGCATGCCCGGCGGCAAGGTTGCATGTGTGACTGTGAATGAGGGGCCGAATGGCATGTGGTACACTGCCCTCCGGTGAATGATGGAGCCCGGGGGAGGGGCCACCGGGAATGGGGGTGGTGGAGGCCACACCTGTGCATGTGGAAACATGTGCGTGTGCACGCAGCACGCGTCAGTCAAGCAAGAAACAGTGCACTGCTGGGCACACATGGCATGCGTGGATCTCATTCCCTTCCAGGCTGGAGGGAGGCCGTGGGGCAACCCGGCCATGTGCAGCATGGAGTTGAGGTGGCACTGGAAAAGCGAGAAGCATGTCCAGAAGCATATCCAGAAGCATGCTACAAGCACTGAAGCACGCCTGGCACATGCTCATGTCAACCATGTGGGAGCTGCACGCGTGCATGACGCAGCCATGCTGCGTGCTGCCGCACTGTGCCATGGTGTGCCACTGGCACACGACACTGGCAGGGGAACCCACTGCATGGCCCCCCTCCCCCATACACACAGTGGAATGTCACACACCTGGTGCGGTGGTGCAGCCACAATGGCATAGCCTGTGGGAGGGGGCGGCCCCACCACGATGACCGGGGATGGCGGGTAGGCCGCAGGGGGCGGGGGTGCGCCCGCATAGCCGTACACAGGCGATGGCGGGTACGCGTATGGTGGGGGTGCGGGGTAGGGGGCCGCTGGGTAGGTGCCTGGCATAGGGAGAGGAGCAGGCATGGGCACTGGCCATGGGCCGGGGACAGCACCCGGGGGCCATGTGCCTGGTGGTGCCACACGACCACCCCCTGCAGCTGCAGCTGTGCCTGGCACACTGGGTGGTGTGGCGCCACCGCTGCTGCCGCCCCCAGCCATGGCCCCGCTACCGCCAGGTGCTGCAGCCGCTGCAGGGCCTTGGTAGTCGTACGGCTCGATTGAGGCTTCGATCACTGCCCCCCCTTTCGAGCCCTGGCCCTGGGTGGCCGGTGAGGTGATTGCACCGTTATTGGGCTGTGATGGGGCAGGGATCAGAGGCCCAGCAGGTGCGGCTGATCCATGTGCACGGCCCATGCTGGGTGCGCCCTGCACGCCTGCCACATGCCCGTTTGCTTGAGGCATGCCTGTACTGCTGCTGCCAGCGGCACTGCTGCGCTGCGGTGGTGCAGCCTGGCGTGCTGCACCTGCCGCGCGCTCAGACTGCTCCTCAGTGCCCTGATCTCCAGACAGCAGCGGCTCGCGTATGGTGCCGGACATACGATGCGTCGTCACCGCGGGCGCCCTCAAACGAACCGAGTTTAGAAGGTGATAGAACCCTACATGGTGTCACAGCAACGAATTGACGCAGGGAAGCACGTTTACATGTGACCCATACGCCTAGTATGATTGGGCCAACCGGGCAAGTCGTCACACACAATTGCGAATTTGTCACACGTAATTATAGGTTCGCAGGGAAGGTCTTCGGGCGCTTTCGAGACTGCGTCATTTCACGAAACTGCATTATTGATCTGTCTCCCCTGCTTTCGGAGCAAACCGGTGCAAAACTGGTGGGTCGCACCTATATGCCTGCTTCCGGATAATTACGTTGCACTCCTGTTTCAGAGCACTGAGCGGCTCATGCATCGTTACGCCTTCACCTGCGCTCTCTCACAGGCATTCTCGGCTTTCACACCGCACCGCTCCACGGTCCATCCCCGAGGTGCGTTGGCCCCATGTATTGAGGGCTTCTGGCACGTAGTGATGCGGGCTCGCGCCACGCTCTGCCCACATGCTACTGTGGATCAATTCAGTGACGTGTGCATGCGCAGGTGTGCGTGGCTCGGCCTCTACTGCCCCTGTACTGAAGCCTATAAGCATGTCTGGCCCAGCCTGCTGTCCTGGGGTCAGCACAAATGGTTGCTGCGGCCCAGCCAGCACAGCGCCCAAAGCCGGCAACAGGTGAGGCTTGGGTGATCACATCACGGCACGGCTTGCATGTCCAACAGCGCGCAAGCAGTACCGCAAGCAAACCACACGCAGGCACACTGTACGAGGTCCATGTTGCTGGTGGTGTGTGTTGCCACGTTGCGACAACCAGCGCATGCAGCAGGCAGCATCATCTCCTGCCATGTGCAATGAGACATGCGCACGTTGTGCTGCCGTGAGCGTTGCTGGCCCATGCGCGCGCAGTGTGTCCGCCCCCTTGGCCGAGCTACTGACTGCCCAGCAGCTGGGCGCCGACGCGGCAGGTGTGCGGCAAAGCGTGCAGCAGTACTACACGGAGCTCACGAGTAGCAAGGACCTCAAAACGGCGGCATGCACAGCCTGCAAGCCGCCGCCCCCGGAGATCAAGGCCCTGCTGAAAGAGGTGCCCCAGGAAATCAAGGACAGGTGAGAGGCCGCACGCAGCTGAAGCTAAGCAGGGCTCTGCTCCGCGGTCTGGGACGCGGCATGCGTAATGGAAATGACAGCGAGTGCAGACGTGCAAGTGCAGACAGCACACTCTCAGTGATCCGCAAGCTGTGACCTCAGTGGCCTGTGCACACGGCTGTGCCTTTTGGGTGCACACGGCAACCTGGTAATTGATCTGCTGTAATCGTCACATGCCAGGTTTTATGGGTGTGGGACTCCGCTACCTCTAGGCATCACCGGCCTGCGAGTGCTGGACCTTGGCTGTGGCACTGGTGCGCTGCCAATGCCCTGCATGCTACCTGTGGCCTGCTGCGTCATGCAGTATCACACACCGATGGCCGTGTGCAAGGCAACAATGCAGTGTGTGGGCCGAATGCTGTGTGTACGGGGGTTGGAGATGGGAGTGGCGGGGCCCACATGGACACCACACGTGTCGCATTGTTGGTTGCATGCACGGGCTACACAGCAGCAGTAAGGGCAGAACTTGTGCCAGTCACATCACACATGCGGGCATGCTGCGCCCCTGTCACTGCATTGTGCACCACCGTTGCCCAACCCACACAGGTCGGGACTGCTACGTGGCCGCCCGCCTGGTTGGTGAGGCCGGCTTTGTGACGGGCATTGACATGACCCCCGAGCAGCTGGCAGTGGCCAACAAGTACCGGGAGCAGTACACGCGGGACGTGTGCGGGTACAAGCAGCCCAACATGCGGTTCGTGCAGGTGCGCATGAGGCTTGGTGCGGCATGCAAGTTGTGCAAGCTCTGTGCAAGCTCAGGTGGTTGCAGGTTGCCGCGGCAGCGCATGTGGTTGGGGTGGGCAGGGGTGGGTGGAGTGATGGCGTGGCTTGGTGGCAGGGCGGCGGGGTCATTGTTTGATGGGTGGGTGGGTGTGAGGGTGGGTGTGGGGCATGGGTAGACAGGAGGCGACTGTGCCTCAGGCACAGGTCCGCCAGTTCACTGCTCTATCGCATCCAGTTGCATTTCGGGGAGGCGGCGTTTGACACGATGCTCTGTGCCCTTCATGTCCCAACTACGGCGCACAGGGGCAGATCGAGAAGCTGGTGGGGGTGGCTGATGAGTCACAAGACCTGGTCATCTCAAACTGTGTGATCAACCTGTCGCCAGATAAGGCATCCGTCCTGCGCGAGGTGTACCGTGTGCTGGCGCCTGGAGGGGAAATGTACTTCAGTGACGTGTACTGCGACCGGCGGTTGCCTAAGGAGGTGTGTGTCGGGGCAGTACACGAGCCCAGTACTGTTGGGAGGGCATGAATGGAAAGGGGTTGCAACAGCACCAGCCGGCACACTCACCACTGCTTGCACAGTGGATGGGGGTTGTGCAGGTAGCAGTGAGCTGTGGGGTGCACGCGCTGTGCACTTAGCGGGTTGGGTTGCTTGCTGCACCTCATGTCCGCTGGCTTTGCACGTTCTGGTGTAGATCGGCTGACCTTGCACATTGTGGTGTAGATGGGCATCCTGATTGTGTGGCTTGTGCTCTGGAGCCTGGACCTGCCCTGACTCATGCTCGCCCCTCCCGCCTCTCCTCCGCAGATCCGCACACACCCTGTGTTGCTAGGCGAGTGCCTGGGGGGCGCGCTGTACACGAACGACTTCATCCGCCTGGCGCGCCAGGTGCGGTGCTGTGGCTGCTTGGCTCCACGCCTGCAGCGTTTTGTGCTTCCATGCTTCCGTGCCTGTAGCATTCCGTGCTTCCATGGCTCCATGCCTGTAGCATTTTGTGCTTTTTGTGGCTTGTTATCCTGCTGCGCCGTCGTCCTCCCTCTTCGCGCTGATACCCGCCAGCGCTGCCCAACCGCCACGAGGGCTTTCATGTGCCTACTGCGCATGATGCTTCCACCATTACAGTATGCTTACACTGTACGCTTCATGCGTCACTGTGCCTTCAGAGTTGGAAAGATTGGAGCATACCATATATGCAATTCAGCAGCACAATTATGCTTGGAGCACATGGTCACGAACAGCATACCGCCCTGCTGGCAGCATCACAGGCGGTTTTTGTAGCCCCAAACCAAAGAAGCCTCAATTTCCATCACCTCCCACCCCTCCCCACCTCCCCACCTCCCCTCAGGTCGGCTTCACGGACCCGCGTGTGCTGGAGGCAAGCCCACTGAGTGTGGATGACCCTGAGCTTGCGGCCATCACCGGGGAAGCACGCTTCTACTCCATCACCTACAGGTGTGCTTGTCGCGAGGTGAAGGGTGTATTTCTCAGAGGGCTCAAATCACTGCATAGATCCCCACATCAGCCCCTTGCCCCGCGGCTGCAATGCACAATCTAGGTCCTACTGCATGGGCACCACCGCCACTGTGCTGCCACTTTTTTGTGGCTGTGGGCGCCAAGGGGCTGGAGGTACAGAACCCATGTGCGCCTGTTTGTGTGCTTGCCTGTGCACCAGGCTGTTCAAGATCCCAGGCCGCTTGGAGGACCTGTGTGAAGACTATGGGCAGGTGGCAGTGTACAAGGGCACACTGCCTGGGTCACCACATGCCTATGTCCTGGACGACCACCATAAGTGAGTGTTGGGGTGGAGGGCGCGCATGGCACTGGGTGCACACACTGCACAGCATGGTGAGGTGCTGCCGCAGTGAATGTTGCATGCGTGTGCTGCTGCCGCAAGCTCGTGCGCGTACGCTGCTGGCCCTGTAACAACATGAACATGAATATGAACAAGCTGGTGGCCCTACACATGTCGCAGGTTTGTGAAGAACAAGCCGATGCTGGTGTGCGGCAACACAGCTTCCATGCTGGAGGAGACGTGGCTGGTGCGTGTGTGACTGTGGCTGAGCAGGGGGGCCGTTGCGCCTGGTGTGGCAGGGGTAGCGTTCAGGCTTCTATTGAGGAAGATGCCGAGCAACATCAGTGCTGAGCTCGCAACAAAAGGCTGAATTGTGGCCCAGAAGCCACACCCAACCGCCTCCACACCACCCACGCCACTCTTGACACGGGTGCACTGCCAACTGCCTCTTGCCCTGCAGAAGCCCCACTTTGTGATCACTGGCAACCGCGACGTGCACTACGGGCAGTTTGACTGCTCCTCCCCAGTGGCCACCTCAGCCCCTGCAGCCGGCAGCTGTTCGCCGGGGGGCGCATGCTGCTAGCTGACATGTATGGTGTATCGCGTTCGGACATGTTGCTGATCAGCCCGTGACTGGCTGAAGGCTCATGTAACATGAACATGAACTGCTGGCTGACACGTATAGTATACGATGGGGCTGCTGCCTGAGCGTGCTCAAGGCTCGAGGAACATTCGTTGGGGGCTTGAGCTGCGCCTGGCCTGTAGTGTAAGGGAACGGCACTGCATCAATCAGGCTGCTGTTCATGTGATTCATGGGGAACGCGTCTACTCTAGGCACTGGTTGCAGCTCCTTGTAAGCACTACATTCCCGAGCACTGCAGCACACACTCAGCAGCACACGCTGGACAATGGCTGCACAACGCCAAGGATGGCATGCCAGCATGTGTGATCCTTGGCCACTGTTTCATGGATGCGCCCCAGCACACCCGTGCAGCACTGCATGATGTCAACAGTGGTGCACCACGCCGTCTTGTTGCCAGTGGCACACGACCTGCTGGCATCATTACGCAACTGTAGGACCATGCAGAACATCAACAGCTGCCACATCACCCTGAACACACATGGCATGGGTACCTCGAATACCCTGGCCTGTGCCAACCACCAATTTCGTGCTGCAATCACCATAACTGTACTTCTGTACCACTTGTGACAGATCTGATGACATCCCTGCTTTAATGCTTTGCGACACCACCTCGCTGCATCTCAGCACCACAAACAACCATAAGCAACCATGCCCCTGACCGTGCCACACTTATGATGCGACGACAACCAAGCAGCAGCCCCACAGCGCATGACTGGCACATTGCCACCATTTGACAGCAAGTTGTTCTTGTTCCGAACAAACACCCCTGAATAAGGATGCACACATCTCTCATATGAACCCTTTTGCCTCCGCCTCACTCTTCTCTCACAGCTCAGCATGCCAGTACTGTTTATCCTATCCAGGTTACGGGCGTCCTACCACAAGTAAACATCCACATTATGCTAAACCGAATAGTCTGTCCATGTGCATCTACCCCTCATCAGACTAAGTACGGTAACTGGCCTCTGCCACCACCCCTGCGACAACACATAACCAAAATGCATGACAAATGCTCGAGACAAGCTGCCAGCCACCATGGACCGTAAGATGGCGGCCCTGTGGCCACAGACACGACCAAACACACTGGAGACAACGAGGCAGGGAGAGACACCTGCACCAGCCATGGAGGCATCATCATCACCTCCATCACTGAGCACACGCCACAGCCCTTCAACTGCTCCACTGCTGCTTGTGAACCAGGCCTCAGACGTCGTGCTGTGCACCTGTTCCACCCACGTGCACACGCTGTCCTCCACGCTGCCCTGCTCCCTAACCTCACCCTGCCAACAACACCACTTCCTGCCTATGCCCTCAGTCCCCTCAATACCGGGCGCCTGGCCCCCTCCCCCCGCCACCCTGCACCTTCACCTGCATACACTGTCTAGCAAAGCAGCTTCCCTTACGCCTTGTTAGGGGCTGGCTTCGGCGTGGCGGGCTTGGAGGTGCCTTTGCTTGCTGCTGGCCGTGCAGTGGCAGCGGAGGGCAAGTCAGCACGGGGAGCGGGGCGCACACCTATCTTGAGCCCACTGCCGTTGGGGCGTGGCATGTCCTGCATGTAAGCCCAACGTGCACGCAGTTAGGCAGCTGACAGGGCAGTCCCTTTTCACAGCAGGCGAGCAGCTGGACCAGTACGGCGCGTGCTGTGCGGAGTGTGGACAGAGGGGGAAGCTCGCAGTGCAAACACGACCTGGGCCTACATCAGACTGCTGGGCAGTAGCTATGGAAAGGAGCAGGGGCAGGGCACCTTGAGCTACTCCCACGCGCGCAGTGGGGGTGGAGGTGGGAGGGCTACAACCCACACACCCGGGCTGCAAGCAGGCCTGAGCCTGCCTGGACAACTGGGGACTGTTGCCTCAACGCTGGACTTGGCTTGACCGCTGCACATACGGTTTGACTGCTGCCGCACACGCACGCGTCACATGGTTCACGCGCCCTCTGCCGCACCTGCTCGTGCTCCGGGTCCGCATCATCCGTCGTGCCGTTCACGTCCTGGTATGAAAAGTGGTTCTCGCGCACGTACGCATCCTGCAGCCACACGAGCAGGAAAGCTCGATGGGCGCAGTGCCAGCGCACTGACCTACCTCCAGCTCATCAGCAGCCGCCAATACCACCAGGCAGGCGTGCTGCAGCCGGAGTGAGCCTGCCCCAGCCTCATGCAGGGAATGGCCTGCTTGCCGAGCCTGGCACTGTCAGCAGCATGCTGGACGCAAGACCCCAGGCACCCCCAGGCTATAACCCTGCTGTGGGTGAGGAGTTTTGCTAGGGGGCGCAGTGGCCAGTCCGCTAAAGCATGGTGTCACCAGCGGCCTCTGCAAGGAAGGGGTGGACCTACGCACCTGGTAGAAGCGCGCCAGGTTGCGGTCATGCGCCAGGGATTGTGACGGCGACCGGAAGTACATGTAGGGGGTGTACCTGCGTTGTTTTCAAGCAGCACAGCACAGGTACACCCTCTGCCAATGCCACACAAGCAAAGCATGGCCGCCATGCTCGACAAGATGCCCCCAGGAACGTGCCCTGCATGTCCAGCGGCTGCAGCTTGTAAAGGACCGTAACACCAAGGCACAGGACTGCCGTCAGCATAAGCAGTGTACTGCTTGCGATCAACTACAGAAACGAGTGATGCCCCTTCTTGCAGGTGGCGTTCGCTGCCGTACTGCCTCGATGTATTGCCTGCCTCAACGTACCGCAGGAAGTTGGACACGCGTGATGTGTAGATGTCGGCGTACTTCTCAATCTGCCGGCACAGCTGCGACTTGTCGTTGAGGCCTGCTCGTGACAGGTAGCCCCACCGCCTGTTGAAGTGCGCGCCATCCTGTGGTTAGGTGTGACCAGGCGCCCAGTCAGCGGTGGGTGCGCACAGCCGGACAACCGACAGACAGCACCATCACAGCTTGATGCAGGGGCAGAATGTGTGAGGGGATAGGTTCCCGGCTGGCCACTGCAGTAGCATCATGCGCGGTATGTGCTTCCTTGCGGGCATCGTGCATGCATGGTCATCACCACCATACAGCATGTCATCATTCATGATTCAACATGTGTTCATGTCATGATCATCCATCATGCTGTCACCATGCCAGATCAATCTCGCCATTCGTGTCGTGTCCATGTGGGTGTTGCCGTGTTAAGCGTACCTGCTCCAGCATGGGTCCGATCTTCTCATCCAGAGCCTCCATTACCATCAGCAGCTGCCCCAGGGTCTCGTTGATGCCCTCCTGCGGCGCAAAGCAGTGCAACGAAGTATGTGATGTGCTGCCCGGTGCTGCAAGGTCAGGCTGTGCGCCCCATGCACAGAAATGCGGCAGTTTGGGTGGATGTGCTGCTGGCACACTGTACTTCAAGGGGGTACACTGTTGCTGGGGAGCAATGCACAAAAAGAAGCATAGCACGTTGCACTGGAGGGGAGCACACTGCACGGCGCCCCTGCACTGTTCTCCCACATTCTCCTGCAGAACACCAAATGCCGCGAGGGACCACAGACAACCAGGCCAGCGCACCTCATCATCAAAGGATCGCAAGCTGTTGTGGCCGTTGACAAAGCGCTGGCGCGCGAGCCGCAGCTGGTTGAACACATCGCCCACCTGTGCCAGCACAGCAGCCACACATGACAATGTACGACCTTGGACATGGTGGCATAGCAATCTCGCATAGCAATGGTATGGCCAGGCACAGGCCCCCAGAACCAGCACATCAACAGGAACAGAGAACAAGGAGAGGCATGACAACGCCAGGCCTGCTCTCCCAGCTTAGCCTCTACCCTGAACCAAGTTCTCTGACAGCATGCCTTTCAGGTGAAACTACGTGCCCTGGTTCCTGAGGTGTCACAGGCCACCCTGCACAAGCCAGCTGCAGTTCCCAGCTCCAGCTCCAGCCCCAGCCTCAGCCCCTCATCGCCCCAGCCACAGTCACCGCCCCAGCCACCATCCCCAACCCACAGCCGCAAGCCACAACCCACAACCCGCACCCACAACCACAACCCACAGCCACGACGCCACAGCCACAGCCCCATCATACATGCAACATTCACCGCACCAGCTCCTTCTTGTTCATCAGCTCCTTGAGCCGATCGCGGTGCGGGCGGCCGAGCGCGAGCGAGTCAATCTCACGCTCCAGCTCACGGATGATGAGCGCTGTGCGCCACCTGTTTGTGCACGCCACACACCGGCAACCTCGCTGGTACGATGCACAATCGTTTTTGTCACTTGCGAACGGGTGTCCCCAGATATACATAGATTACATACATAGGGCGTGCAAGCATGGATGATGCAGAAGCCTGCTGGTCGCAAGGTGGGAGACGGGACTGGCCACGACACAGCAACTAGATGTGGACGGAACGTTCAGCAACACAGCTGGGCCTGGGGATGCCGGGGCGCGGCACACCCAAACAGCCAGCAAACCTTCAGCTGCTGCATGCATCATTTGTGTGGCGCAACCTGTTCCCGCAGCACACAACCCCACTGCGCAGGCAGCCGCCCTTCAGCACGCTGCAGCTGATGGGCGCTAGGGCCACCATCATTCACAGCAGCTCGCCCACCGCCCACAAAGGGACCCATGCGGGTAAACATGACTGGAGGTGCGCTGAAGCACCTACCTGAAGTTGATCTTGGCCAGGGCAGCGTCTGTGTAGATGTGATCCCCCACGTACAGGATATCATCCCCCTCCACCTGTGGGGCGCACACCATATCACGGCAAATCATTTGCAAGAACCCGCCGTTGCACTCCCAGCATTGTTTCCCCGAGTCAGCCGGCTATGACCGCATGCTTCAGCGGGTGACGCAGATGAGTTCATCACACTGCGGGATGGGGAATGGATTGTGGCGCAAGACGGTCAAACAGCTGCCATGCTGCCAGCCCACCCTAGCCAGCCTGCTCTCGATACCGTTGCCCTAGCTGCCAGCCCTGCTTGACTGCAAACACGCCTTGTACTTGGCATTGGAATACACACACGGCAATCATCCATTGTACCTTGCAAGCGAACCATACCTGTGGAGTGGAACCCTCCTGCACCCACCACCGTGGCACCACCTGCTGTGTGCTGCCCCACCCCACTCACCCCCAACGCCTTCTCCACCATGCGTGCCGACCCGCCGCAGTACAGCCCACCATTCTTAGCCGCCAGCACCGGCTTCATCAGCCCATCATCTGTCACCACCTGCAGCAGCCACCGCACCAGCATTAGGCGTGACTTGGTTCAGCGTTTCCGGCCCGCTGAGGTGCTGCCATTCCTCCTTCCTCCTCTCAAGCGTCCTTCCCCATGCCGCACGGTCACACCGACATGCCACACCGACACGGATGTCCAAATGCATTGCATGCCGCAGAAGATCATGGCAGCCTTATGCCTGGCCACAGCAGTGGGCACACTGCTGCGATCAGCACGTGCACTGTGTGGCGGGCCTGCCTGCACCTCACACCCAAGAGCACGCAATCTTGGGGCCCAGTGCACGCGCGCGCGGTGCGCAGAAACACCACACACCGCACGATGAGTGTGCCTGGACGCAACCCACCTCGTACAGGGACATGTTGTAGTTGAAGAAGTCGGGCTTGCGTGCCATGACAATGACCATGTCGAACAGGTTGCGCCACCGCATGCCCTGTGCACACCAAGGGTGGGGGCAGGGGGTTAGGGCCTAGGGTGTATGATAAGGCCACGCAATGACAATGGAGTGGTGTTCGGTTGGACACATGAAGCAGATAGAAGCAGAACAGATTGCTGTGGCATGCTCGCTGCTGCTGGATGCCAAACAAGCACTGAGCGCTGTACCTCCCACCCGCGCTCTTGTGCTTGGGCTATGGTGCAAGCAGCACACCACATGCACAGGCCCACATCAGCCACAGGGACGCAACACAACGCCAGACAACACAGAACCCGCAGCCATCCACCTTTGGAAGGAAGCGGTCGTACGCGAATGACATCATCTTATTGGTGTACTCATAGTCGGAGTTGGTGATGAGCAGCAGCTGCTTGCCTGAGTCCTTCTGATCCAGCAGGGCCTGGGCCATGCCAGAGTCCAGCTCCACGTACTTTTCTGGCGCCTGCGGCAGTACAGCAGAGGCAGTACAGTGGTACATCAGGGGGCAGTACAGCAGCAATACAGCATGGGCTGCACAACAGTACCCACAGTGTGCAGCAGACGCAAACCGGGAGGTAAGCAAGCAGCACTGCTGCTGCACTTGAAGAAGTCCGTGCAACAGGACATGAGTCGTGTGATCGTGTGATAGCGTGTTGAGACTGTCTCAACACGCTATCACATGACTTGCGTCCTGTTGCACTGCATATGGTATTGCAGAGCTCAGCAGCAGCGTCATGTAACCCATGTGCTGTTGCACTGCCTGAAATACTGCACCTGGATGATCTCCGCCTTGAGCTTGCCCTCCACATGGGTGCGGTACAACGCCTTGGCCACCAACGCGTACAGTGACTGGTAGCTCATGTTGCCGCTACCGATGTTGAACGCACCCTGCACAGGTGGAGCAGTGGGGCAACAAAACACACAAGCTTGATAATGGGAAGCGCTGTCATCAATAAATCACGCCATTCCAGACCCCAAATCCAAAACCCCTGAGCCCTAACCCCCTACAACAACCCTAAACCCCAAACCCCTGAGCCCTAAACCCTCACCTGGTCCAACCGGTCCACCAGCTGCATGTACATGACGGCCTCACTGACGGAGAACAGGGTGTTGAGGAACACCCACCGCCCCTCATTGCGCAGGTTCACCACCTGTAGGCCCCAGGAGCATGCGTTCACGCCACACAAGCCAAGGCACGCGGTGCTTGCTGTGTGGGCACGGTGTCACTCAGTACAGCCTGCCAGACCATGGCAAGCTGACTACCATGCAGGGAATGAGGAATAGCTGCTGAGGCATTTGTACTGCTGCAATGCAATCACACGGCTGTGGTGCCTCATGAGTGTTGCATACTGGGCTCATGCATCGCACATGTGCTGCACAGCACATGCATGGTATGTGTACTGCTACCCACCCACCTCACGGCCGTACTGCTCCCGGATCTCCTGCCAGCTCATCATGCGCGTGCCGTGCATGCCGCGCTTCACCAGCCTGCCGTGCGCCACAGCAGCAGCAGCAGCAGCAGCAGCAGGAGCGTGGTGAGACATTGGAGCCTGATCCTAGAGCATGAACACGGCACTGATGCGGGTTCTCCTCTCCACAAATTCCACGAGGCCGAAGCTCAAGCCTGTTCCAGCTGGCAAAGTGACATAGGTGACGACGTAGCTCATGACATGCTCCACTGTTTTGCCTGTTGTTCCGTGATGGTTTTGCTGCAGATCCATACCCTTGCACTGTCACGCACCCGAAGCGGTCCACCTTGATGAGGTTGCCGCGGTCCTTGTCCATGATGAGGCCGCGGATCACGAGGTCGGGGTCAAACCGCAGGCCATCCACGGGGATGCCCTGCGTGGGGTGGAGGGGGCACGGTGGGTGGGACACGCAGTGGCGAGCCAAGCCCAGGGTTGCTAAGAGCCGGCGGTCAGGGCGATGCAACAGGTGCAACGATTGCCACCGTTGCAATTGGTGCGGATGCTGCCCCGTGTGAGGAGGCAGCACGACGCAGCGGCAACAGGTGGGGGCAGAGGGGACGAGGCACAGGCGCAGCAGCATGCAGCAGCAATGCTGTGCTGCAGGCACATGGCCTTCATGCGCTAGCCCAGCTGGACAAGCTCCCATCCCTGCCGGTTGACCCATCCCTCCTGCTGCGCCCTGACCCCATCCTCAGCCCCCCTCCCCAAGCACAACCCGGCAGAACTCTTGGGATCAGCTGAGCAGTGCACTACCATCACACCTTGAGCCAGCCCTGGTCCCACTTCCCCTCCATTCTGCAGTGCCATACCCACAGCACCCATGCCACCAACAGGGCATGCCATGGCTCCCCTGTGCACACCCTGCTGACGTCACACCCAGCTGCATCAGAAGAGCAACCCCATGCCACGGCCGCAGCTGCTGTTGGCCGCACCCGTCCCACCAGCACACCTGCTGCCGCAGCGTCTCCAGCCCATACTCGTACGCGCGCCCCTCCCATGCGTTCACGTCATAGTGGATCAGCGTGTAGTCCATGTCGTAGCCTGTGCAGGCAACCATGGGGGCGGCCGGTCCCAACACTCAGGTGCGGCGCAGTGGGGGCTATGCGCAGGGAGGGCACAAGGGTCCCTCTCAACAGGTGCATTTAGAACCTCTAACAGGCAAGGGCTTGTGCAACCATGACTAATCACGGCCATGGCTACTGCTGTGCTGGTAAGGAAGAGGGCCAGGAAGGAAAGGGGAGGCTTGGGGTTGAGACACACACACATTCTGCCCCAAGCCTGGCCCTAACGCCTTGGCCACACCTCTGTCCCACCACCGGCTGGCCCCAGGTGCTGCACGCACCAATGGCTTTGATGGACCGCAGGTTGAGCGTGCGTGAGCAGTAAATGGCACGCTGCGGTGTGCCATCAGGGAAAGACTCCGGCACGCCCAGCACATCCAGCACCGACTGCGCAGCACAGGTCCATGCGCAACCGAGCTTTGCAAAACTCAGGCATGTGCGGTGTGCCACGTTGGGTTTGGCCGTTGTAAGTTGTTTGAAGCATGATTCATGGTCGCCTCACAACTGTTGCCGCCAAGCATGCTTGGCAACCACACGTAACTACATGGCTGTGCGTGGGAACACGTGCTCGACCAGGGTTACTACAGCACCATCTGGCAGCAGCTGTGCTGGATGCATACACACCTGCGTGGAGCGGCGCAGCTTGTCTACAGGCAGCGTGTAAATGTCCTCCAAGGTGTTCATCCCGAAGACATTGACCACGCCCGCACGCCGCAGGGAGTCTACCAGGTGCAGGTTACCCTCGGTTGATTCACCCAAGAAGTCGATCTGCACACGCCAGCATGTACACACCAGTCCAGCTTCAATCCCTGCACGCATACGACTGATCCCACCTTGATGCCTGATTCTTGCACTGAAACCTCCCTCGGGCTTCAAGCGCTGTAGTGCATGCCTCTGCGCTGCACCAGTTTGCGCTGCGCCACGCAAGCGGTTGTGCTTGCAGGACCATGTGCAGGCAAGGCACTCAGCATGCACACCGTGGTCATGCCATCAGGAACGTGCATGCGGGGTGTGCATGGGCTCATATGGCACGCACTTCTGCCTCGTCCTCAGAAACAGGCTCAACGATGCCGGATTCCGTCTTGAACACCTCCTGCTCCTCCTGCAGATCCTGCATCTTCTGTGTGTTATCCGCGGCATCGACGCCAGAGTCCCGAGGAGGTGCCGCAGGATCCGGGTCAAGCGATTGCTGCGCGATGGAAGAGATGGGGGAAGTGAATGCCGGCAGCTCCCCATTCTGTTCGCCGCTTCCTCCTTCCGCACGGGGCGCACGGCGCGATAAGGGCTGTCGCAGAAAACCATGAAAGCCAGCCCTCCGCGAAGGTGCGCACACACGCGCCGCGCTGGGCCGCAGCCCGCGCAGCACTGCTGGCTTCATCAACGCGTCAGCAGTTGGACGATGAACTTTGACCTAAGCAATTCAAGGGCAAGTGAGAGAGTACCCACGCGTTTTGATTTGCCTGAAGCGTAACGAGAAGCACATCGCTCAAGGTGCACATGGGGGATTAGGGTTTACGTGGGCACTACAAGTCAAGATGCCTTCACGCGTGGGGATTTAGAAAGTTTTGCAAATACACAAATGGCCCCAGAAAAGACGACTGAGAATGGGACGCCAGAGGAAAAACAAGATCTGCACCTAGAGATATACCATAAGGCAGGTCATAACTGTTGTAAACCCAAGCTTATAACGCAAGGCTGATGATTATCAGCACTGTTGACGAACCTTGCAACCCTGCTGTGGACCCACATCGCAGAAATTCCTTCTAACCACCAAGGATGTAGCAGGGATAGACCGTACAAAGCTGCAGACAGAAATACTGGAGTCCATTACGCAACATGGTGAGATGCAAAACTTTCACGACTGCGGCTCGGTGACGCTTCATGGATTGATGATGGGAGTAAGTTTGGGTGCGTTGATCTGGCTGCAGATCTGGGCCCCCTGTATGTGCACATTGCGTCCGAACTTGGTTGGACGCTGGACCAAGCCAAGCTGGCTGCTATGAAGGAGAAGAACGCCGCAAAGTTGGCGGAGCTGGAGGCCAAGATCAAGGATGCGCAGGAAAACCTGGGGGAGACAGAAGTGCGCGACGCGCTGCACGCCAAGGCCGACTATCTTGCGTTCATTGGTGACAAAGAGGCAGCCGTTGCAGCTTACAAGGAGACAGAATCAAAGACAGCAGGCAGCGGAAACAAGATGGACCTAGTATTCAGTCAAATCAGGTCAGGGACCATGCATGCATGCATGTTGCATGTGCACATACCAATGCACCTGATGGTGCGGCACACGTGCAGCACTACGGCTTGCTTGCAGGCGGGCCGTTTGCTCGGTGCCCTGGGCCCAATGTGTCATGTCGCTCGAGTGTCGGTGCTGAACAGCTTCAGAGTGTGGTGGTTGTGCAGGTTGTTCATGGCACTGGATGACTGGCACGGCGTCAAGCGGCTGCTAGCGCGCGTGCAGCAGCTGTGTGATGATGGTGGTGACTGGGAGCGTAAGAACAAGCTCAAGGTGAGGGCTCTGGACATCGACACACAATATCAGATCGACAGCTGTGCATAAAGGACATGTTATGGCATTGTTGTCAATGCACCACCACCACTTGCCTGCATGCCTCACAAGGGTTGATTCAGTGATGGTGCTGCACATGCTGTGAGCGCCAATGGTGTGCACTCCGCAGGTGTACCAGGCAGTGTTTGCGATGTACAGCCGTGACCTCAAAAGCGCAGCACTGCTATTCCACGAGGCCATTGCAACGTTCAGCGCGTGAGTGCGGGCCAGCCACAGAACTGCATGCACCAGGAGCATGTCATGAGCCAGCGTCATGATGCTGGAGTGTAGTCAACCGCATGGCGCTTGCAGCAGCACAGCTCTGCCTGGGGGTTGGCAAAAATACTGGTCGAGTGCAGGGCAGCCTGCGGTTGATGCTTGGGTTCAGAACTTGGGTGTAGTGCTTGGTGCTGGGCAGGAGTGCCTTGAGTCACCACCCAGCATCGAGTGCTGCTGCTGCCCAGCACAGAGGCCACAGTAGCAAGCCCTTGGTTAGGCCCAGGATCACGTGCTGCACCACCCACCCACCTTGTGTGCAGCACCGAGCTGTTCCCTTATGTCAAGGTCATCTACTACGCAGTTGTCACGTCAGTCGTCGCGCTTGACCGCGTGACCCTCAAGTCAAAGGTGTGCGGGGCAGGCAGGGGTGACGAGCCAAGGGGCATGTGGTTCTGCGCAGTAGCACTTTGGAAGCAAGCCCCATGGTCCATGGGGGTCATGCGGTTTTGCTGAAGGGACGTGCGGGTGCACGCAGCACAGGTGGCTAGCAGGCAGCCAGGTGCCCAAGGCAGCAGCCAGGAAGCCAGCAGTTTTATGGGAGCAAGCAAGATGCAGCACCTCGCGGCTGTGCGCTGTGACTTTCCACACGTGTGCACTGCCGTTGTACGTGGCCTCACAGTTTGGGTTCATGCTCTGCACTTTGCGCGCAGGTGATTGACTCGCCGGAGGTGCGGTCAGTCATTGGGCAGGTGCCCCACCTGGCTGAGTTCCTGTCTGCGCTGTACGAGTGCCGCTACAAGGACTTCTTCCGGGTGCGGGTCCGCTGCGGCCACTGCGCTTTGTGCTGCTCTGTCCCTGTGCCAAGCTCCATCACGAAGCATTGCTTAGAATGTTTGGTGCGCGTCACCTGTACGTCACTGAGCCCACAATCATGTCCCGTGGTGGCAACGTTCAGAGTGTAATGTGTGGTATGTGCGCTGACATGCGTACAGGCGTTTGCGGGCATCATCACCACTGTCAAGTCAGACCCCTTCCTTGCGGCGCACGTGCGCTACTACATGCGCGAGGTCCGCGTGGTGGCCTACTCACAGGTGTGACAGGCACCACTACGAATGCTGCATTGTCATGTCAAGACACGTGTCAGACGGGTCACATTGTAAGCTCCTGACCTTTGCTGCATTCTCTCGTCACTGCTCCTGAATCAGTCACTAACCTGGGCGTGCCACCGCCGTCCCACAGTTCCTGGAGTCCTACAAGAGTGTGACCCTGGCGTCCATGGCAGCTGCATTCGATGTGTCGCCAGAGTTCATGGACAATGAGGTGAGCTATGGGTGCATGTGTTCCTGGCTTACGGTCGAGGTTGGGGACTGAGCTAGACTGGCATCGGGAGGGAGGTGGCCTGAGGGTGTGGTGAATTGGGTTATGTGATGTAGCAGTGCGACAGCAGCGCAGGGGCTGCCTGGATGCCTGGCAGCTGTTATGCACGTCTCGTTGTGTGTGCCACAAGTCCAGCAGGCCGTATGTGATGGATGTGGTACCCCAGCAACAGTCTTGCACCTTTCCCAGCGGCTTAGCACTGGAAAATGTCTTGATCACGTGCGCGCCCCCTGCCCGGGGCACATGTGGCCTCAGGTTGCGGACTTCATCGTGGCGGGGCGCCTGAACGCCAAGATCGACAAGGTGGCTGGTGTGATCGAGACGTGCAGGTGCGCAAGGCGTTGGGGTGGGGTTGGGGGGCCCAAGGCACAGGGAGAGCGTTGTTCTCGTATGCTTCCCCACGCTGGGGCGGACGCGGTCAGATGCGCTCAGGAGGTTCTGATGAAAAACGTGCAGCAGCTCTTGTGCTTGCATGGTGCATGGGGCCGAGCTGGTGTGACATGCTTGGCCACATCCAGGCGTGCGTGAGGTTGTAGACCATGAAGTGGGACACAGCGCTGCAGGCAGCAGCATATATGAGCTGTGGACTTAGAGATGCTACACTACAGTCCAGGCAAATCCACCCCTGTGCTAGCAGCATGCAGCAAAGGAACGACCGCATCACACCATGGCAGCAGCTAGAGCACACCCAATCCTTTGAGCTTTAGTGCTGCTGCGGCGTGTTAATACCATGCGCCATGCGATGCTGGGACTGTTCGGGATGGCGGTTTTTGTGCGCCACCCAGCATGCCGACGCCCCCAAGAACCCACTGCACACAACACACGTGTCGTCATTACGTGCACTCACCTGCAGGCCGGACGCCAAGGCTGCATTGTACACGGACAGCCTGAAGAAGGGCGACCTGCTGCTGAACCGCATCCAGAAGCTGTCCAAGGTGGTGGACATGGAGTAGGGCTGCTGGTTTTGCTGTTTTCTGAGCCTGACGCCAACCACATCTGACCAGCCTGAGAGTGCCCAAAGTTGGTGCCAGCTGCCTGGCAGGCGTGCGAGCATGTGCGTGCTGTGCAGCCATGTAGCTGCTTTAGGCCTGACGGGGCTAGAAGCGGCATGTGCCCTACCGGCATCTAAGAGAACATGGATTTCAAGCAAAGGTCTGCTGTAAGCAAGCTGGACGCTGAACAGGACTGAGTTGATGCTTGCTGGCAGCAGCTGGCTTCACAGTTGAAAGTGCCATGACAGAACAGCGCGCCTGACGATGCTGGTGTTAATGCGTGACATTGAGTAATGCAGCGTGCTCAGATGATCGAAGCTTGCACAGGATTGCAGATTAGGTACTTCGGGTTGACAGTCCTGCATACCGAGATAACACGCAATTTTCCACATGCGTCCTCAGATGCATCCCTGCACAGGTAATCTGCACTGTGCGCAAGCCACACCTGTCCTACAGCTGCTTTGATTCTTGGGGATTAAAAGCCATCAGAATGATCAGATGTATAAGTGCAGGCCACAGATCAGCCACATCAGCCGCGCAGTACCGCAAGGCGTGCCAGTAGCAGCACATGCATGGTGCTTGGTAAGACAGGCTCATGCCTTTGGCATTCGACACCATCTAGTATCATGATCAGCATTCTACCGGTGCCCCTTTCACCAAGCTCCACGCACACAAGTGCATGACAAAGCAGCAGCCATGTTCAAAGGTGTGCTTCAACACCTCACACTACATCAGCAGGTAACCCACATCGGTGGCCACAAACGCCCATCCCACACTTGCCCATCAACAACAACTCTCCCCCTCGCCGCTACTTGAAATCAGTGCTGGCGGCACAGTTGAGAGCCCCCTGCCCCACATCCACCCCGGCACACCCACAAGAAAGGAATTCAACACAATGTCAACATTGTGCGTTTGATGGTCCCTTGATATGAAGAGGTTGCTCAGTGATAGCCGCATCATGCGCCTGTGATAGATACTCAAGCAGCAGTACTTCTTCATAATTGTGGCAGTACAATTAATAAACACCCATTGTCACACTTTCCGCACACACTCCACCAAGCAAATGTCAAATGCACAGATCCATCGGAAACCATCAGAAGGGCACAAGATTACTCGAACCTAATAAGCTGCATTCAACATCATTATTTGCTAGCGTTTGCCAGCTGCAGCACTTGCTGCCTCCAGCAAAGCCAGCTCAAGGGATGGCATGGTCTCAGGGCCCTTGAGAACATGGCTGATGAGACTCTTTTTTGAGTTTCCGCAGGGGTCTTGGAGGGCACTGACCGCCAGGTACTTACAACACTGCTGCAACAGCAGCAGCAAGGTGGCAGCTGGAGGCAAGCCACGAGCTAGGAGACAACACGAACAAGGCGCACATTCTCGACCCATACATCACATCCCAACCACGGAGCAGCTCCTGGCTGGGTGTGTGGGGAAAGTAGGCCAGGGGAGTGGGCGTGGTCCCCATCTCGTGCATCCGATGCGGCTGTTCCACAGGCTGCAGGCACAGCCAAAGCTGAGGGAGCTGCCCCAGCAACAGCCAGCGTTGAGGGTGCTGCCTCAGCACCCGGCCTCGTGACCATCACAGCCCATCAGGGCCACGGGGGTGTGGTGAGCGCAGTGACCCAGGTGGGGGGCAGTACTGCTGGCTGAGGGCCACTGCCTGCCTGCTCACTGCCACCAGCGCAGGTGGCACTTGCCTCATCAGGACCGCCTGCTGCGCGCGCGGCACCGCGGCACCAGCACCACGCAGGGATGACGTGGAGGAGGCAGTGGAGCGGATGGAGGCATGACGTGACAAGGTGGGCGGGTGTCCCGACCCCGATTTGAAGGACCACGTGCGCGAGGGTGGGCCACTGGGCCCAGGGGTGCGGGGGGAGGTCCGGTGGCTGGAGCTTGCCCCACTGCCTGTGCGGTCAAGCGCAGGGCTTGGCGGGGCGGTAGAGGTGTACCCACATGGGGCACAGCCAACGGAGGTGCCAGGGGCCCGGAAAGAGGAGGAGGAGGAGGAGGAGGAGGTGGTGGACAGGACTGAGTTGAATGAGGGAGGGCCGGACATGGGTGCAGCAGCACTAGAGGCACTGGCTGAGCTAGATGTGCGGCCGGTTGCTGACAAGGAAGAAGCTCTGGACGTGGCACGTGGCGCTGAGCTGGCACACGTCGTGTACCAGGCGCAGTACCAGAACATGAACATCTGGCGGGCCTGGGGGTCCAGCAGCAGCATGCTGAGTGCATCCGGCTGCCCCTCGCCCTGTGCACAACAAGCCAAGCAACAGGGCCAGCCACTGTCTCCCTGCGCTGTGCGCGGAAGGCAACCGTGTGTTGTGATATTTGTGAGCCCGAGCTCAAGCGCTCTGGCAAGCAAGCCGGGGGCACTGGCAGCCACCAATGCATGCATGCATATGTGTGCTTCGTGGCCACAATAGCGATGAGCTTACGTACATGGTGTCTGCACTGTGGTATATCCGACAGGTAGGTGCATGGAACCCAAGCAGTGCATGCTAGGATGCTGCAGCTGCATGCTACAGGCACCCTGGTTTGAGCAACAAAGGTGTGCAGGGCCGCTCATCCATGCGGCCATGTGCATGACTGCTTGTCCCATAGTCTTTGTCATGCTGACATGCGTGTGCCACCTTGCACAGGGGAGAGTCTGTCAAACCAGCTCAGAATTTGCTGACCCAAACGCTAACGCCCATAAATCTTGCAAGCAGCTGAAAGAACCAGCCTCAGGCTGCGGTCAGGCTGTAGGCCCTGGCCTCGCCTTTCCACACTTTTTTACTTCGGAAGTCTGATACGCAGGCTACTCACCTCGACATGCGCAGTGCCACCAGTCCACGATCTGTCCATAGCACCATGTGCAACTTGTGCCTCGACTGCTGGCCCGTTGGTCTGCTGCGGGTGGGCAACACCCACTATAGGGTTGTGTTGCCTCGGCTTATCGCAGCAGAAGCAGCAACGTACCTGGGTTGTTTGCATCTTCGAGTTTTCATGCGATGAGGCACTACTACCTGCTCCTGGTTTCACTGGCAGCTCGCTGTTTCCCAAATCCATTCCAGACAGGGCTGGAGAGGTCCTTTTCGAACTTCCGCAATGCTGATGATGGAGTGGTGGCGACAGCGTCTGTGATGCATTGGACGGGTAGAAACCTTCTTCCATCACAGTTGTGTGTGACATGCTCGGGTCTGGTATGGTATGAAGCGCACAGCAGGCTGCTCAGGCCCACATCAGGCGATGTGTTACAGCTGGTGCAGCAGCAGTGGCCCCGGTTTCAGGCTTATTCCTCGGGGCCCACGCAACAGCAATCAACAGTGCGCACCGACATCTCAACAGCTCAACGGCCAGTCGCCAATCTGGTCCCCAAGCACAGCCAACAAGTCATGCAAGTCCAGCCTCCTTCCCACCTGCTGCCCTCTGGCCAAGCAGCTGCTTGCACCGTGCAGCCACCCGTGATGCCTCGGCCGCCGCACTTGAGCACAGGTCCAGCCAGGGCTTCAGGCCGTACATGCTTTCCAGCTCACACGCGTACAGCTCTGCGGTGTGTAGCGCCCTGAGCCGCAGCGCTTGGCCTGCCTCACAAATGTGCCTGTCCTCGGTTGCCCTTGGCAAATTTGCTTGGGTCATGTCCCGGGCTCCGCACTCCGTGCCTGCTGTGTGCACACTTTGGTGTGCATGCACCTCATCTCCTGCCTCTCCCAACACCCCGCTCTCAGCTGCAGCCAGCAGTGCTGTTGTTGCCGGCCCCAGAGCCGCCTTCATGACAGCCGCCGCGTCCTCTGAGGTGTGCTGCACGATGCAAAGCAATGAAGCCGAGCACAACCTGTGCCGCTTGACATGACCTGTGCAGCTCGTTGGCCCATGCTGCACCAGCATGGGAGTCACACAGCATGCATAGAAACCACCTGCTGCATGCGGCCGGTGCACGAGCATCCAGCCATCCAGCACCGCCAGCACGCAAGTACCCCACGCATCTGGATTGCTGCGCAGCTATGCACGTATGCAGACACCAAGGTGCACGCTTTTCATCTACCTTCGACAGGTAGTGCCATGTCTCCTCCACCATGTCACACAGCTGTGACACAAGCTGGCATGGGTGGTCGCTGCACATGGTTTTACCCGGGGGACGTGCAGAATGTGGACTCGTGATAGGTGAGTGCGACTCTGTGTGGTTTGAGTCAGGGGCGTCTGCTCCCGTGCCTTGACATTGACAAGTTGCCGAGCATTGTCCATCTCCCTCCTGACATAGAAGCACTTCTGTTAGTGCCTGGTGTCTGAGCTCACTGTCTGCTTGACTCGCTGCTTGATGCTGACTGTCAGCCCATGCATCCAGGTGCACATGGCACGCCTCCACCACTGCATCAGCCAGCACCTCAACCAGTCCCAGCCTGAGGTGCACAAAAGCCAGCAGGGAAAGTCAAGGTCTTGCGCATGTTTATGTAGGCATGCTTGGATGGCTTGAGCGCACAGCACAGGAAGGCACACATGCCGCAGGAAAGATCCCGAACATGCGGCGGAATGGGTACACACCCCAGCGCGTGCACAGTCCAGTGGCGCTGCCCATACAACCCTGCCGCCTCCTGCCGGGCAGCTAGCAGCTCAGCAGCCGTGACCTGAACAGCAGTCAAGCGCAGGCACAGGCAATTGCAAACGGCAAGAGCACGTTCAGGGCAAGCTGATGCATTATGCCAGCAGTTGACAGCTGCCTGCTTCCACACCCTGCATGCTGGGCACCGTACGTTCTATTCACGCCGCACATCCTCCTAAAGCCAGCAGTATGCCGCACTCACCGGGACACCAGCCGCCAGCATGCTGTTCAGGTTGTGTACGCGTGCTTCCAGGTGTGCATCCAGCTCCAGTCCCTCCTCTGCCTCGTCATCTGCTCGCAGGGGTGCCAGCTGCTCGCACTGGTGGTTAGCGTGGGGCTTGGAGCTCTGCCAGTTCTGAGTTTGTGCGTTTCGAGCCTGTGTTTTCTCAGGCTGCACTGTGCGTGAAGCTGGCCCCGCTGGTGGACTCTGCGGTGGTGGCGGCTGTGGTGGCTGTGGTGGGAGAGCCAGGGAAGGCTGGACGGGTGTCATGCTGAGGTGCAGGGGTATGCTGCCTGCAGTGGACGGCTTGAGCAGGGAGGCATGCAGTCCCACAGATTGTGCACGGGCTAACAGACTCTGCGCGACTTGTGCTTGTGAGAAGCGGCGGCCGCAGCCAGCGCAGGCCCAGGGGGCACGCGCGTGCACCGCGGCAGCACTGCCTTCACGAACGATGTAACCCCTGCAGCAGCTGGCGAGCAGTGGCTGGTGCACGTGCTGCGCAGCAAGCGCAGCTGTGTCTGGCTGCAGAAGGTGGTGGTGTGCCGCAGCATGGTCTGACCCGTCACTCACACGCGCTGCAACATGTGGCGTCTGGGGCTGAGGTTGCTCCTCCTGACAGCCGCAGCTGGGACATGGCAGGGCCCCAAACCAGTCAGGTTCATCCGCGCAGCGTGGACATGTGCACGTGAACATCTTGGTCTGTCGTAGTATTGATCTCCGCATGCGTGTGCCCATGATCCTACAGCCAGGTGCAACAGAACTACATTTGATTGCAGCCCATGAACTACACATGCCTGGCCATGGCCTCAATTGATTTCTGTGCCAGCAGCAGGCCCGGCTCGTGCCACACAGCACGCCATGACTGCAGCGCGCGAGGCACACCTGAAGACACCGTAGCCCAGGTACGTGGTGGTAATGATGTCACCCGGCTGGATGTGGGTCACAGCCAGGAAGCATCCCCGTGGGGCCGCTGAGTGCGACATGGCGGAGGGAGATGGTGGGGACGATGGGGCTGGACTTGACGCTGCATGGGTCGCATCAGCCTCAGGCTGATCAGGTGTCTGGGCTGTGGCTGTGCTCGTGGTGCTGGTAGTAAATCCATCTGCATGCGCTGTGTTCGCAGGGGGCCCAGCACGCAGGGCTGTGGCGTCTCTCACACCGCTGGATGTCGCACAGCCTGCTTGCATGTGTGGAGCAGCGCGCACTGGGGTTGGTTTGGTGGTCAGGGTGGCAGGTGCGCGGGCCAGCAGGGCACGTGCGCCAGGGCCGTCCTCCCACACATGGAACCGCGTGTTTTCACGGCAGCTGTGTGTCACCAGGGAACCGCCGGCCAGCAGCGCACAGCCGCTGTTGACCCAGGCATACGAGTTGCAGGCCCACACTAGCAGCATAGTTGCCATGTCCTGGGCGCCTGCGGGTGCAGGAGCAGGTGCATCGTGCCGTGCATGTGAGATGATCGCATGTCAGCGGGCGGGCGGCCTTGGTCCATGTACATGTGTGCTACAGGGATAACGGTACGTTGCCCTTCAAACCCTGACAAGGTGCACAGCAGTGAGCAAGTCGGGCAGGGCAAGGCAGGGAGCTGAGGTCCGGCCAGCCCTGACTCGACCTTGCACAGTGGCACATGCGGCTGCTGCAGGTGCCAGAACCGATTGCGTTATCTTGGGCCGTGTGCCTGCATCATTGTACAGCCGCTGCAGGGTGTGCGTGTAGTGCTGCGCCGCGTCGATGTACTGCATAAGCAGGTACAAGAGTCGTGATGGTGCACACATTTTATCGACTTACAGCAGGCCATTCAATGGTTCTGCAGCTGGGCTGCTTCAGCGCAGCAGGCACGAAGAGGCACGCGAGCTGGTGACCAACACGAGTGTGGATCCACAAGATAACAGTAACAAACAGTAACAAACAACTGACACATTGTGGTGAGTTGCGATCTCGGGTTTAGATGTGGAGCCGCAAAGCAAAATGGCGGACGATTGCTGTGACCCCACCTCACGGTGCGCACATGCCACTTTGCATGGGGAGCACATGAGGTCCACAAGGGCGCGTGCCTCAGGGCTGGCTGACAGGTACGCCAGTATCTGCGCGTGTGTGCACATAGTTAACACGTCCACGCTCAACTTGCCCTGACATAGCTGCTTCATGCTGGAGAAGCACTCCACACCCTGCTACTGGATTGCGCTGATAGTAATCTATGCATGCCTTTGCCTGGCATCATGCGCCGATGCATGCGTGGCAACACGCCATGCAAGCATGACAAGCGGGGCCGCACGAGCCACTGCACCTGTTGCCCAAAGTCCAATGAAGCATCTCGACCATCCACCAGGGCCTGGATGCCAAGCTCTTGGTGAGCGGCGTAGACTTGGTCACATAGGCCCTGCTCATCCTCCTCGTCAGTGTGCATGAGCGGCTCCTCCAGTATCACTGGCTCGCCGGGTGAGAACAGCCTGCATGGTCACCTGGTCACGCCCGGTGATGCATGCATCGTGCCTTGGCAAGCCGTACTGTTCAACTGGGACCACCAGCCTCACCTTGTAGCCACCAGCACATTGCCAAATACTGGGTGGGTTGTCAGTGTAAGATCAGGTGGCAGCTGCAACTCAAGTGTGGCGCCCATGGTCGCTTCATGCGATGCCAGAGAGCGCTACAAGTAAGACGCAACAGATCGCAAGGGTAGGATGGAAATAGATTAAGTAATCATTAGGTGGTTGGTACTTGAAGGAGGTTGGTACTGGATGTACATCTTGGGCGTCACGATTAGCACGCCAACTCCCAGACACAATGCAAATTACTTGAACCGCGTTTCATGCGATGAAAGAATTTGGTTGACCACGGAGCCTCGTGGATGACAAACTGTGCGTTTATTTCAACATGCTTTAGTATTAACAAAAGAAGGAGAAGAGAGCTGGGGCCTGGCGCAGGCACGAGGCCAGTACTGACAAGACCATCTGAGGTGAAGACCGAAGTTGTCGGCCTCCATGGTGTCTCAGGCGCTCGCGCAGACAGCTCTGACACCCAGCTGGTAAGTGCAAGATGTGGTAGATGCGACGAGGGGACGATTGACATGCAACCTCGTCATCAAATGACCGTACAGGAAATGCAGACTCCATTTGCGAGCCGGATTGCCTTGTCAAAGCGTGCAACATGTCCATGCACAAAAGCCAACAATGCTGCATGTCTTGCATGAGGTGGCGAGCAGGCTAGGCCAGGCTGGATCGACCGGCATTGGCAGATGAGAGCATCTTGCTTTTGTGCATCATCATCCTGCACATTGTGGTGTGCGGCACGGTGCTTGCAGACGGAGAAGGTACACCACTGGACGCAGCCGTCCACATCTCCAGCATTTGTTGCACGTTTAGTCCCCCCACCAGCATCACCACAGCAGCCTTCTGACGTCCTCTCCTCTCCCACCCCTGGCAGCGCTTCAAATGGCCACCACCAGCAGCATTCACATGCAGCGGCTGCATCACGAAGTATCACAGAATCTGGAAGGCACCCTCTTGCCACCGAGGCAGCGCCCCAGACCACAGCAGTGCCTTTAGGCTCGTGTGCAGCTGGCGCAGGAGTGGCAGGCAATGCAGGGAAGGGGTTTGTGGATGTTGGCAATGCGATCGCGGGTCAGCTGAAGTCAGCAGCTGAGGCTGCGGCCTCAAATATCGCATCCGCGATGGGGTCACAGCCAGCAGCGCAGATCAGCGTGGCATCTGCAGCATCGCACGATACGAAGGCAATAACTGTGACCTTACTGCAGAAGGCGTTCCAGAAGCTGCACTTGCATGTGCAGGTGCGGGGCGCGTGCCGCCTTGTGCCGGAACGTCTGGATGGATCTGCAGATCCCAAGCTACACATTGCATGTGGGAAGGCCCGCCACTGGACACGCAGCGTGCTCCACACACTGGACCCTGACTGGTGCGTGTGTCTGACAAACATCAATTCAATGCAACTCGCACCCAGCATAAAGATACCCAGGCAGCAGCAGGGACCATGAGCAGGGACTGGTCAGTGGAAGCACTGCAGCCTGGGGACACAGTCCGTTGTTGCGCATCAGCGTTGTCTCAGCACTGTCATGAGCTCATGGCACACGGTGGCTGCAGGCATGAGGAGTTCACATTCACTGGTGAAGAGGTGGTGAAGGCAAAGGGCATCATTGCTCTGGAGGTGTGGTCCCACGAGGACTGGCAAGGTGAGTGCACTGTTTAGTTAATAATAAAAATAACACGGGTTTTCACTGTTTAATTGGCTATGTCAGTTTGCCCAGGGGCAGCTTCCCAGCATCTTGTGCGAGCCAGCTGCCATCAATGGAAATGCTTGCGGTTGAACATGCAGATGATTTCTTGGGGCAAGCTGAGCTGGATGTGGCCACACTCATTCCACGTGGGCTTGACAAGGTATGTCATTGTAGCATGATGGGATCCCTCATGTTGCTGAACAGCCAAGAAGCAGAGTGCATCATGAACTGATGCATGCACCATCAGCAGTGCAAAGGTCACCGCTTGACAGCAACACAGGTTGGGCGATTTGTACTTTCATCCCAAGGGTCACATCACGTCACGTCACATCGCATCACGACATTGGCTTGCTGACAGGGGGCTGTTCTGGCAGTGTCTCTGCCCTTGTACGTCATGTCACGGCGAGGCAAGCGCGCGGAAGGAGATTATGGGGAGCTCCAGCTGAGGGTGTGGGCACTAGAAGAGGTTGCGCTGGACCCGTCACGAGCTACAGGTGAACTGCTGAGTCGTGTGCCCGGTCTGCCACACGTTGAGCCCTGGTCTTGGTTGGTCCAGGAGAAGTGCCAGGCAAAGAGCAAGTGAAGCGCTGCAGCATAAGGCAAGCAAGAGGCGCAAGCGCAGGGCAAAATTGTGGTCTTCAAAGCTATAATTCCTTTTGCACTTTGCAGGAATGATGCTGGGGTCCACTCCTGCCATTCTCACATCCGCACTGAGCACCCCTGGAGTGTACAAACACCTGCCCTCTGTTTCGACCAACTCCTTTGGGACCCTGGTGCGTCGCAAGCAGCACTGTACTTGTCGTCTTGATCCCCCTGGTTGCTTGGGGCAGAACTTGATTAACCCAGATACCGGCTACACCAATGCATGTCCAGATTGAAGTCTTCAGTGACCCACTCACCCATCACAACTGTCGCTAATATCGGTATTGCTGGTTGCTGTGTGCAGTACGAGGAGCCCTGCTTGGTGTACATCAAGGTCATACTCACTGAGATCAAGGGTTTGGGTGCTCTGGTTCAGGCCGTGTCATCTCCATCATCCACACTCTTCAAATCAAAGTCGAGGCACTGCAGCAACACAGTTTCTTTTGACCTGTGTAGGTCCAGTGTGCACTTCCCTAAGCCTGCATCCACAGAGAAGCCCCAGCATCTGGCCCACAGCAAGCTGGTGCGCTGCAGACGGGAGCCACTGAGGCAGTGCTCAAGTGTGTCAGATGCAGGGGCAGGAAGCTGCAAAGGCACAACTGGTGGGGAGGGGCATGAGGAGCACAGCCATTTCTCAGGGGTCAGGGAGGCACGAGCTCACATGAAGGCAAGCCTGGACAAGGTCAAGGGGAAGGTGATGGCTGGGCGTGAGGAGCTGAGGCAGGGGTTGAGGCAGGCCCACAGGCGCATGAAGAGTGCAGCGGCACGGCTGAGGCAGGCAGCAGCAGGTGGCAGTCCTGCAGGATCTCAGGGCATGACCAACAACGACCAGGTGCCCAGCCTGAGCACACTCCTCCAGCGAGCGAAGGCACCTGCAGAGGAGGGTGAGTCACAGCTTGAGCAGCGGGCACTGCCACGTGATGGGTCGGTGGCAGAAGAGGAGGATGCAGACCTGTTCAGCGAGGGCAGAGCTGCAGGCTTTACAAGCGACGAAGAAGATGAGGCAGAGGAGGATAGGGGCGAGGGAGAAGATGGAAACACGGCAGATGAACGGCATTCGGTGCAGACGCCAGGCAGCATAGCACGGCACGAGTCGAGCTCCAGCAGCAGGTCCCAACAGAGCACAAAGAGCACAGAGGAGCCTGGAACTGACGGCAGCCAAGCGCCCAAACCGCTTGTTGCCGGTGGAGGAGGGCATGGAAGTCTGGGCATGCCTGGCAAAGCAGCTGCTGTTGGGCCCCTGGGTCACATGGTAGGCAAGCTGCGTGCACCACTTGGCCGGCACCTTCCATCCATCAACGAGGCCTCTGCTGCTGCCAACAGTCATGGAGCATCCTGCAGCACGGATGGCCCTGTGCCTGTGGACGCCACCCCGCGCCACCATCAGCTGAAGCAAGGACAGCCGAGCAGCCCGCTCACAGCCAAGGTGTGGGTGTACTGCACACTTAAGTTTGGGCAGCAGCGCTTTGTGAGCCGTCTGCGGCGGCTGGGGCCAGATGGGCATGCGGACATGGGGGAGCAGTCTTTCGTGTTCTGCGCCACCCGGCCCCTCAGCCCCCGGCACCTGGTGCTGAAGGTTTACGCCACGACAGACACCGAGTAAGTGTTGCCATAGAAATGCAAAGAGATCGCGCCGCACACAAGTAGACTAAACATCTGACCACGCACGAGCATGTGCTGGTGGCGGATTGGTGCCATTGATGTGGTACGGGCTGAGGCTGCTTGCACTGGCACGCATCGGCCAGCACGTTAGGGTCCGCCCTAAGAGCGGCAATCAGCACAATGCTGGCTCCTGGAAACAAGCTGCAACGCTAGGGCACCTGGGTCACATGCATCATGCTGCTCCTCACTACCGTGCAGGCGAAAGGGCACGTGCATTGCGCAGCTGGAGTGGGGCATGTCAGAGTTGGTGCAAGTGTACGGTGATGCCAAGCAAGCATTGAGGGCGCTGCCTGATGCGGTGATCTGGAGTGCAGTCAAGTCGGGTGATGCATGGGCTCAGGTGGGTCGTGGCCTGGGGGAGTCACCGTGATACTGCCAGCATGCTTCCCCAGCTGCACTGAGCATCTTTGTCACCACCCAATCGAATGGGTTACGGCTACATGTAGCCCCTTGCTTATCGTTTGTCTGGGCAGCGTTGATGGCACACGCGCCTAACTCTGTGCCGCTTGCACTCTACCGCAGCCTGTGAATGCGGCATGCTTCGCGATGCCAGTGCTGACATGGCCTCTGGGCGCGGCCACAGATGAGCTGGGTGTGCCTGTTGGCAGCCTTAAAATGATGCTGGGACACACAGACGCCGACAACAGGTGAGTCTGAAGCGGGAGGCGCTTTGTCCTGCTGTTATGGTCACAGCATGCACCACCAGGGCCCTGAGGGTTTGGGCTGCTGGGGCTCACACGAAACGCACCTCCAGCTTCAACCTTGTCGGTTGTGCATGCAGAGCTGAGATGTTTGGCATCCTTCTGATGCAAGGGCAGCACCCGCACCAGCACCAGCACCAGCACCAGCACCCGCACCAGCACCAGCACCAGCACCAGCACCAGCAACCGCACCACATGCCTCCATCCTCACTGCCCAACGTAGTGGACAAGGGACCAGCAACAAGCGCCACCTCTAGCGCCCCCTGCGCCACCCCCACCAAATGCTCATCAGACCCTCAAGTCACATCAGACAGCTGTGGGGTGCTACCCACACCATCCCCTCAGACTGCGTCACACCCCAGTGCCGCCACACTCAAGCACCAGCTGTGGAGGATGCTGCTGGTGTGGCTTAACATGCTGCTCGTATGGCTGGTGCACGCCGTTGCTGCCCTGCAACACTGGGTGTGTCAAGCACGGCAAGCAGGGGCACTGCCCACACACCTGCAACTGCTACCACTGGCCCTCACCAGCAGCAGATTGCCTGGAGAGAATGCAGCTGGCAGGAGTGCATCACGCACTGCTGCAGGGGGCACCGTGGTCAGCCACGCGACAGGCCCCGCAGCAGCGCTGCATACCTCAGCAGCTGGGGCGGATGCTGCAGTCCCAGCTATTGCCACGTCATCCGATGCCCGCTCTGAGCTTCAACCTGCCAAAGGCGGCACAGGGCTGGCTACACGTGATGGCAGATCTGTGGGCAGGGAATCGACCCCTCTACCAGTAGACGGACCCCCCGCCACAGCCAGTACCTTACAGTCCAAGTTCGTTGACCTCACTGGCATCTCCATGCCCGCCTGGCTCAACACTGTCTGCAGCCCGGAGCTATGGACCATCTCTACGGGAGGCATGGGGAGCAGTAGCAGCACAGCAGCACGGGGCCTGTCGGGCCACCCCAGCCCCACCAGCACCTTCACGTGGTGGGCTGCAGTCATGCAAGGCAAGGCAGCTCACCTTCTGTCCAGCATGCGGAGGGCGGCTCCGGGCTGGACAGTGGAGACATCAGCAAGCTGGAGGGACACGCAGTTGCCGGGCGGTACAGAGGAGGCGGGAAGGAAGGTGCGGGCTGCCCCCGTTGGCCGACAGATGCACAATCCCTCTTGACATGATGCCTGGCACGCACCTGGTGCCCTCATGCTCTCTGCCGCGCGGGCTTTACACCGCACGCTGCTCCATGTAATTTGCTTGCAGCAGTCACACCAGCCGTAGTATGATGACATGGGTGAACTTGGCGTGTGAGTGGCGGGCTGCTGTTCACACATTGTGTGCTTGTTGCTTGTGCAGGCGGAAGCCCTCTCGGGCGTGCCATGCGATGTTGACCAACATCTGCTCAACCCGAACACGTGCTGGCACCCCATCCTTGGCATCCCCCCCTACCACACGCCAGCAGCTGCTGCGGATACTGGCAACAGTGCTGCAGGTGGGAGCACTGGTGGCTGCACTGTGCCCAGCTCAGCACCACAGGCGGCCCAAACACCTGTGGGCTCACACAGTGTGCCAGCTGTTGCGACCAGGTCCTGGCCGGATGCCAGCCCCCATAGTGCGGCAGCAGCAGCGAAGCCACTGGCACCTCTGGGTGTGTTCACCATGGTCCTGGAGCATCTGGAGCTGAAGGGGCTGCCCAACGGCACGCCCTACTTTGTGGTGATGCATTGCGGGCCCCACTGGGTGCGCAGCGTGACACGCAAGTGAGTGCCACACGCATGATAGACTGCACTGCATGGTGTGGATCCTGTAGACGGTGCTGTGCAGCCCCGTGCTAGTCCCTCTCGTGCTCTGGTTGGATGAGATGACTGTAAGGGCGAGAGTGTAAGGGCAGGGCGTGCTCCTGTGGCTCAGGCGTGCCTTGTTGCGAGTGTCATGCTTCGGGAAAGCATGTTGCACAGCTGGCCATTACTCATCTTGTTCACTGACCACACACATTGTTCACTGACCATGGCTGGGGTCCAGGGTGGGAGATCCCCCTATAGTGCGATGGGAGCTGCGGCTGCCTGTGTACGATGTGGCCACAATGATGACGACCGCCACGTTTGTTGAGGGGGGCGTGTTTTCAAAGGTGCGAGTGCGCGGCAGCTGTTGCGTTGTGTGCTGCAGAACATTATGTGCATCACGTGCCTGCCGCGCGGCGCATCCAGCATGAGGCGTTGCAGACAAACCGCTTGCAGTCGTGGGCCATGTCAAGCTGCACCGCCCCCGTGCACGTATGCCTTGTGTGCAGACCCCTGTGGCAGTGGCTGGCTCACGCTTCCAGCTGTCACGGCTGCCCCCAAATGTGCCGGTGGTGCGCACGGCGCAGCTGCCTCAGCCCGAGCGCGTCCAAAAGGTGGGCAGCCTGCCGCTGGGGGCCGCCTCCATGCACTTCTGCTGCGTGTCGCCTGTCGTGCTGTGTGTGCTGGCTGATGCGGATGATCCATGGCGGCTGCCCCATGTGCCCGCTGCCTTGTGCCCTGTGGGCTGGTGTCAGGCAGTGGTGTGACTTGACTCCTTACCATTGTGTACCGCTGGTCTGAACGCCGACAAGTGCTTCCGCAGCACTGCAGCATGATGCAGCAAACGATCTGTGTGTCCACCCACGCTGTAGCAGGTGGCGCAGGCGGGGAAGATGAGCAAGGGCAAGGCGCGTCCCCTGGGTGCTGGCGCGCGCACTCTTGCACACGGCCTGGCCACTGCGCTGGGCATGGCGGGTGATGAGGTGCCCACTCTGGTGGCTACTTCCACCGCATGTCTCGTGTACAACAGGTGCGCGCGTACACCAGGCCATCATCATCGTTAAACGGCGTTGCGTGGTTAAACCCGCGATGCTGCGGTTTGACACATGTCCCTCTGTGCCTGCTTGTCCATGGCCCGGACCATCCAGTCCTGGCCAAGCGCTTACACAGGTCTTGCTTCCGAATGTTGGGAATGTGCCGCTCGTTTGTGGTGGTGGGCTGGTGCACAGTCCGCACACCCTTGATCTGTCCGTGCATGCTGCTCACTTGTGAAAGGCACACGACCAAGGAGCATGTCCCCTGCCCATAATTTCCCCATGGCTTCTACCCAGGCTTCTCCTTATCTGCGCGGCTCATCTAAACCACGTATGCACAATAGCTGGCAGGGTGTACAGAACATGCCGGCCTGATTCCAATGCATGCGTCCGTAATACGTGTCCTGTGTACGTGCAGCAAGCCGGATCTGGTGCAGGGGTACATTAAGCCCCAGCGCCCGTCTGCCTGGTACGACCTGCAGCTGGATGGTGCACCTGAGGGGCTGCTGGCTAAACAGTACCATGTCATTGTGTCAAGGTGTGGCCCATGCACATGGGGGATGCTGCCTGTTGGATTTGCTTGCCCATGCAGGGGGTGCTGTGTATGTAGCCTAACTCACAAATTCCACACCTCATGTGCTGCACACACCAGGCTGTGTTGTGATGCAAACATGTGCGGTGGCTAGTCATGAGCACACAGCCAGCTAAGAGGTAGCTGTTGCCGCTTCTGGCCACCACAAGCAGATTAAGCAACACGCACACACACAATGTCTGACTGGCTGCGGCACTGCGCTTTTGGCAGGTGGCTGGCTGCCAGCTCCCCTAGCATGCCTGAGGCATGTACTGCCCATGTGCTGGCCAACCACCGTGACACCTTTGAATTCGCACGCATCAAAACCAACCTGGGGCGTGTGAAGGCAGGGCTCAGTCCACTGATGGCAGCTGCCGCGCACATGAAGCAGGTGGGTGGGTGCTGACAGTTGGTGCTGCATATCATGCTACTTGACCAGGGTGTGGGTTCAATCAGGCTGTGCGGTCGCCGACCTGGCCAGATGGCACATTGCACACAGACCAACAGTGTCTGGTTGGAGATGGGTGCGGGGCTGAGGGGGCAGGGGTTGAGGTGAGCCAGTGCACGCCTCCTAGAGCACGCTGGTGCATGGCACATCATATCACGTATGGGCATGGAACAACCAGCCTGCACCTAACCTCCAAGGGCATGGGCGAGCATGTACACATGACCCCTGTGAATGCACAGAAGCATGGAGGGCCATGTGCCAGGCTCTTGTATTGTTGTATTGTCGTGTGGTTGTTGCCTCAATGCCTCTTTCTACCCATGCACAGGTCCAGGCGTGGGAGGACCCATGCATGTCGGTCTGCACCATTGCCATCATCATCCTGTCCCTGTTCCGGCCCACCTTCATGGCCACCCTGGGCCTGGCATGGCTGACCTACCGTGAGTGGTGCCATGCTACAGTACATGAGGCATTGGCAGGGGCCTCCGCCCCCCCTTGCCACCCTGCTTGCTGCTCATACATCTGACGCTCGACTCCCCGCTTTGATTGTCGCAGCACAGCAGGCACCTGCTGAGCTGGTGAGCTTGCATACTTGTACGTATACAATCGCCATACATGTACAGTCACCAGTGTGCCAGCTATGCTGACTAGGCTCACCATGTACTGCACGCAGGCGGGTGGCGGCGGCGTGTCACTGCTGGTGCCCCGCTGCTGGAAAACAGGGGGGAGATGGACAGTGATGAGAGCGACCCTGAGGTGGCAGCAGACAGCAAGTATGACGAGCTGCGGCGCAGGTACCACAAGGTGTGTGACCGGTGTGGTGGTTGTTTTTCAGTCTCATTGTTGTTACAGAGCCGTAGGCGCCAGTCAAGGCGCTCTTGGCATGGGAAGTCAGGTGTGGTGTCGGTGGGGACCCATTGCTGTGAGGAGCTGCTTCTGCAACTGCAGTCATGTGACCGCAATTGACACCGACGAAGACTGGCCCCCACGGGAGCTGTCTGCGACTTCGCCTCGCCCCTACCCTCACCATCATCTTCTGTCCTTCTCCTTGCATCCAAGCTCGTGCTGCGCGCACCTGTCCGCTTGCAGGTGGTCCAGGTGGCACTGGCCACCCAGAACACCATGGACGACGTGGCCAAGTTCCTGGAGCGTGCACAGGTCAGGAGGGGCTGCAAGATCTCTGTGTGCAGCCCTGTTCCTGCCACATCATATGAGGGGCCTGGTGTGCTAGGTGCTACAGGGCCTGCTGTAGTACTTGCTATCAGGGCCACATCCTTCCAGGCATACTGGGACGTACTGGGAAAGCAGCAGGGGCTGCAGACGACCATGGGCGGCGCGCGCGCGGCCACACTGTAGCATGGCCTCATGCCGTGTGCAATGGATATGTGCAGTGCATGCTGTGCGGGACTGTTACTGCTTGTGGTGCACGTAGCATCTGCGTATCACACAGCTTTCTTATGCTTGCTGCAGCCCGGACAGAATGGATGACGGTGCTCACGGCTGCATTCAATCCTGGCTGGTGTTTGCAGGCGCTGCTGGTGTGGCAGGACCCCGCCGCAACGGCCCTGTTCTTGTGCTTGTGCGCGGCGGGCGCTGTGCTGGTGCTGCTGCTGGGCCTGCCCACAGTCCTGTCGGTGCTGGTGGTGATGGTGCTGCGGCCGCCACGCTTCAGGTGTGAGAGGAACGAAGGAGAGGGACTGGAGGGCAGTGAATGGATGACTGGGGATGTGCTGCATGTGACCAGCAGCCTGGGATTCACTGATTTACTGATGTATGGATGATTGGATGTGGGCCAGTCAGCCATGCATGTGCTCCAAGATTTACGTGGCCTAGCATGCTTCCCCCTGGTATTCGCTGCTGAACGTGCTGACCTTCCTCTACTGACCATCAGTGTGCTGAGATGCTGCTGGGTCGTTCATGGTCACACCCCACCTCACCCCACCCCACCCCATTCACGTTCACACGCCACACTGCACCAACAACACACCACAGGGACCCTGAGCCGCCATTCCCTGCGGCCTTCTTCGGCCGCCTCCCCACACGCAATCTGCACACACACAACCGTGTGACTGTAGGGCGGGTAGAGCACATGGAGCAGTGAGGTGTGGTGTCATGTACTCATCGATATGTCTGGTGGCATGTGCAGGGAGCGCGCAACGCTCAGGGGTTGCATGTACATCACGCATGTACATATTTGAATTGATGAAAGGCACTGTGAGCTTGTGGTGTTATTGATGTCATGATGCGGTATCCATCGCCAGCTTTTGTGTTTGGCTTATGCTGCAAGACTGCTGGGTTTGTAACTCCCCCGAGGCAACTGTTTGTGGGTTTTGTTTGCATGATAGATACTCTGGGCATCACATAGCCTCCCGCACGAGGCATGTCGTATCAATGTTTGACTGTTTGAAGGGACTCTGTAGTCCCGGTGTGCACCGGCTCACCTGCAGGTTGCTATGCATAATCTTCAGGATTGTTGAGAAATACTGTAATTTGAAGGGGAAAACCATGCGGGACAGGAACTGGCTGTATGGTACGATGGTTTGCAGCGATGATACCAGGTTTTGTTGACCAGGTATAGTGCTGCTGCCTTCTGCGACACACATGGGGATATCTTAGCGGTGCGTGCTGCAGATGCCCTGCATGTGCTAGGGTCTCGACAACCTCTGGTCCTGCTCTCTGGTGACACCGGTGTGGGTGGGAACCCTGCTGCAGATAATGCGCCGATACTGGGGCTGTGGAAGCCTGAGTTTGGTGCTCTGCATAAGCAAAACAATTGTAACTGGACAGTGGGCTCTTACACCCAGCAGCAGGACAGGAAGCGCTCGACCTCCTGTGCATCATGCCTTGCACAAAGCCCCTCCCCCCCCCTCCCCGCCCCGCTCACTCCCTGCCCCACTGGTCGCCACTGGTCCCACTGTCACCACTCATCCTCCTTGAAGTCAAATGTACTCCCTGTCCCACTGGTCGTCTTCTGTACCCCCAGCTTCTGGGCCCCCAGCTTGAGCGCCCCCCCAGTCTTTGGCTTGGCACCGCCTGCTGACGCTGCCCCCCCGCTGGACCCTCCAGCACCGCCACCGCTGCCCCCAGATGCCGCAGCAGTGGTGCGCGGCCGAGCTGCAGCGGCTGCTGGCGCTGGTGTGGGCTTGGGGGCGGGTACATCCAGGCTGTCCCACCCGTCCTTATCAGTGTCCTCCACCTCCATGTCCCAGCCACCTGTACAGACAGTGGGCAGCGCAGATGCTGTGGAAAGACTCCCACATGACAAGGCACAGCAGCTGCTGAGGTAGTGGAGACGTTGATGGTTCAGAGGAGGGCAGGTGGTGGGGAGGGCAGGCTGCAGCGTCCCCTGCCCCCCAAAATAGAGGTAGCCAAAGCACACCCGCACAATAATGACGGACTGAGGACTGTGACGAACTCAGCTCTCACACTCACTCGGCGCTGCCGCAGGCGCAGCTGTTGCCCGGGGGACGGCAGAGACAGGCCGCGCAGGTGCAGCTGGCTTGGGTGCTGGCTTGGCACTGAGGCGGCTGCGCGCCTTGGCTTCCTCATCATCCTCCTGCAGGTGTTCATGCTCATGTTCATATTACATGAGCCTTCAGCCAGACACAGGCTGATCGGCATTGCATGCTTAAAAGCATTCCCTAGCATCCAACTGCTTCCTGCAGGTGTTCAACGACCGCAGGTGTTCAACGGCAGCAGGGCGCGGCCGCTCATTCAATGCCATGTCCTGTTCATGTTCATGTCCCTCATGTGCTCTTTGCATGCATGCTGCTGTGCGTGCCTTATCACGTACACCAGTGTGTGGACGGCTGGCGGTCAGGTCACATGGGCAATGGGGCATGACACATCATTACTGGCCAGAAGCAGTGATGAGGGACCTATGCAGAAGCAGCGGGCGGGCCACGGCCGGGCAAGGAGGTGTGCACCTTTCTTTGCAAAACATGTTTGCAACATGTGCTGCGTGATCGCAACACCTGCTGAGGAACCGCATGGGTGCCATGCGCACAGGCTGCACGCACTCCCACTGGCACAGGCCGCACACCACCCACAGCAACCCGCAGCATAGCGGGTTTAACCGCTCAAAGCCGTGCAATGATGAACCCGCACCATGCCCAGCAGCTCGTCGTCGTCGTCCCACCCATCTCCTGCCGCCTTGGCGCCTGACGCTGACGCACGACCCGACCCGCCATTCGCGCCCGACACAGACGGGGCACGTCCCCCGCTCGTGCCTGCGGGTGCTGACGACGCCCCGGCCGCACCGCCACGCCCAGCAGCGGCCGCTGGGGCAGCACTGGGTAGCCGGCCTGAGGTCCCAGCAGTAGCAGGGCCAGGCGCCTGCGTCCCCGCACCCACACCTGTCGCTGGCCCAGGCCCCCCGGCGGCCGGCTTGACCGCCAGGCCTGTGGATGTCATGAGGGAGGAGACAGCCCAGGAGAGCACAGACGAGCCGGCGGCTGTCATGGAGATGGAGGGGGCACCACCACCCATGGTGCCTGCGGCCGCACCCCCGCCCAGCCCCTCGCCCGCGGCGGTGGCCTCAGCAGAACGCTTGGCGTCGGCCTCCTTCAGCACGCGCACAAACACCTCCAGCACCTGCAGCGCTGCCGCGCGCACCTGTGGGCATAGGCCAGGGATACAGTATGGGGTGCAGGGACACAGAGAGACAGGGAGACAGGGATACAGTTTAGGGATACAGGGATACAGTTTAGGGTGTAGAGTTTAGATAGGGTTTAGGGATGCAGCAGCCGTGTCTCATACTGTATCTGATGTGCTAGGTGCAGGGGAGTGGCACGCCGCACGTGTCTGCCAACCGGGCACATCACGCCACCCGTCCTGGACCACCACCGGTGGTACCGCAATGGTAGCTAAGACTCACATCCTCGTCTTCCAGGCAGGTCTCTCATACCCCACCCACTCCCACGTGTTGACAGCAGAAGCAGCCACCCCATCCCCACACAAACACCGGTCCAGGTGGCCCCCCCAGCTTCAACACACACAGACACACACACAGGTCCAGGGGCAGACAGGCACAGCAACAAAAGGTGCGTCGCACAGGTGCAGCGCCCACCTCCTTGGCCCGTGTTGCTATTATTATCAATTACAGTATTCTCATCCTTATTCTTGTTCTTATTGTTCGTAGTGTTAATATGACTGTTATTATCATTAGCGCCCACCTCGCCCACGGGGTCCAGCGCCAGGGGCGTGACCGCAGGCAGGATGCGCAGCGCCGCGTCCTCCGCGTCGTGGTACTGCACGGTGGCCACCATGGCGCGCAGCCCCGCGATCTTGGCGGGCGGGAACGCGTCCTGCGGTACAGGCGGCGGTACAGTAGGCGGTACAGGTGGCGGTACAGGTGGCGGTACAGGTGGCGGTACAGGTGGCGGTACAGGTGGCGGTGGTAGTAGTGGTAGTTGTTGTTGTTGTTGTTGTTACACCGTAAGCCAGTCAAGGGCTTTGAATTGGCGGTACAGGTGGCGCTACGGGCGTCACGCAAGGTGGCTGTGCAGGTGGCAACACACATTCACGTGCAGGTCGACATGCTGGTGAGGGAGCACTTCACACCACACCACTGTTGCACGCAGTACTTCACAATACACACGCATCAGACCAGGGGTCACGGGTAGACATGCAGCAGGCAGCGGCACAAAGCACCTCAACAACAACAGCACAACAGCAACAACAACAATGAAGCAACAACAACAGCATGAGACACACAGCACCTTGAGCGCGCGCGTGAACGCGTTGACCAGCACGCGCTTGCATGTCGCCTCGCCCAGGTACCGCGCGATGTTGCCCAGCAGTACGGTGGTGTTGGCGCGAATGGACGGCTCCTCATCCACCTGATGTTTGAGGGGTGAGGCAGTGCATCGGCAGTACAGTGTTCATCATGATCATTATTACACGTTTCTCGCTGTTAACCAAAGGTGGAGTGTTGTCGAAGTACGTGCTGCAATCAGAACCAGGTTGTGCTGCCCTGTGATCCACCAGCTTCATGCCCTCTCGCTGCCCAAGCTGACACCTCTATGGAAACAAAGGTGCGCCATGAGCCTCCCCCACATGTGATGCAAGCATCTCATGATGCTCCACGTGTGGCGCATTATGTGTGGGGGGGGGAGGGGCACACATGAAGCACTTGGCCTGGTGTCAAACCCATACAACAAGCACGTGCTGCACACCTGCAGCTTGGACAGGTGCTTGAGCACACTGTTGGTGAGCGTCTTGTGGCTGAGCTTGGGTGCAAGAGAGAGGACGGACTTGAGTGTGAGCTCACGGATGTATGCGTTCTGGTCCGTGAAGCCCGTCTGCAGCCAGGAGTGAGTGAGTGAGTAAGTGAGTGAGGCTGGGAGGGAGGGAGGGGCCGACGAGTGGCAGGGTGCATGAGGTTCTGAGCTGCTCATAAGCAGGACAGGAATACGCCTGAGATATGGGATGTGGCCCTGCCAAACACGAACCCTCAAAAATGGCAGCCTGTGTGCACGGCACCGTTGCACAACAGCACATGCAGCAGTACAGAGCATCCTCCAGCATCACGCAGCTGCAGAGGTGCAGAGCTACACTCGTGTGGCGCCCCACCTGCAGGCTGTTGAAGATCTGGTCCTCAATGACCTGTGGGGTGAGGTGCTGCGAGTAGGAGTCGATGTTCTCCAGCAGGGACCGCCGCAGCGTGCGGTCTGCAGCGGTACAGGCAGTGGTGGTGACCGCGTCAGGAGCGCGGCAGCAGCGGCGTGCGTATCAACTCACGTATGAATGTGCTGTGTGTCGTTGCACGACCCAACTGTCTAGGGTTCCAACTGCTGAACACACCACCATATCTGTATGCAGGACGAGCACCCTCCCCACACCCCACCACGAAACTTCACAGCACTTCGCACCAGGTGTCCTTCAGACCCACATACCCAGCACCACTTGACAGCAATG
Source organism: Haematococcus sp. NG2 (assembly GCA_004335575.1). Lineage (NCBI taxonomy): Eukaryota > Viridiplantae > Chlorophyta > Chlorophyceae > Chlamydomonadales > Haematococcaceae > Haematococcus > Haematococcus sp. NG2. Next base: position 83,857 of record QAXD01000145.1, on the reverse strand, counting down.
CCCCCACCTGTGGAGGCAAACAGCTTGGCCAGTGTGGGCACCACACGCTTGGCAAACTCCTCACTGTCCAGCGTGTTCCCGATGAGCAGCAGTGGGCTGACTGCATGGGCAGGAGCGCCTGCGGGTCGCGACAGCAGCCATGTGCTCAACGGGGTGAATGGCCGGGTTCCATGGGTGCATTGGGGCATTCGCCTCATGCAGCATTTGGTAGGCTCGGTAGGCAGCAGAACAGCTGAACATGTGCCCTCTGCGCACCCACCCCTACCAGAACGGAGGGCTGCGGATCAAATCGCAGCACGCGCAGCTGCCAATGGCACCCTGTCCTGCCACAGCATTCTTTGCCACTCACCACCAAACTCCAGCGCACTGGCCAGCAGCGGCAGGATCTTCTTCACGGCCACAGCTGATGGGATGGCAGGCAGTGTGCTGGGCAGCTTCTTGAAGAACGACTCCTGCAGGATGCACCCAGGATTCACCAACCATGCACCAAGATTCACCATCCCGCTGGGCAGCTTCTTGAATGCTCCCGGTCACACCAATGCTCCTGTTCACACTAAGATTCACCAACCATGCACCACCAGGAGGCATACATACATCAGAGTCTCTGCACACGGCCAGGTCCTTGTGGATGCAGCACACCCTGCACCTACACCTGCACCTACACCTACCACCCTGCACCTGCACCTACACTCCAGCCTCCAAACAGCACGGCAGCCACATGCAAGGTTATTACCAACAGCATAACGACAAGCCTCTGCCTATTGTTAAGCTGAGACTGCCCTAGATGGGACACATCCGCCCCCAAGGTCCACACACTGCTCACTGATGTAATGGCATGCATGCAAGCTGACGCACACCCAGGTACCTTGTCCAGTGAGTCCTTCACGCTGATGTTCTCCATGAACGCCACCACATCTACCAGCTTGTTGTTCAGGAACTTGCACTCGGCGACCTGTCAGGCCAAAGCAGACACGTGCACGGATGGCGCAAACTGCAGAATTGTGGCAAAGGTGGTGATGCTGCGCAGTCAACATCCCTCTGCATGCAGACAAGCCCCAATGCTGCGGCCTCTTAAGCACACTGCCATATGGCTGATACACCCCACTTGGGGTACCCCTCCCCCATCCCCCTCAGCCCCCACACAGCCACATACCCACACGCTTCAGAGCCGTGGCAGACCAAAGTAGCACGTCAAACACGAGAACAACCCGTCACTCAAATCACGTGCACCAACCTTGGAGGGGTTGAGGCGGCGCGCAGGGGTGGAGGACAGGAGCTTCTGATAGTCGGGCAGCAGCGCGGGGGGGATGACATCGGTGCGCCTGTGTGGAGAGGCAAGCACAGGCCGGGGGCTGGGTGGGCCGCAACCATCAGTGTATCCGTGGCATGACCAACTGGTGGGCAACTGTCGGTCTTGGCTGCGCAACAGGTGAGCAGCCTGATTCCGGTGCGCCAGCCACGACCATGACTTAACTGGCTGAATGAGCATGAGTGCATCACCCTTGAACTGCTCAGCAACACCAGGAGATCAGTGGGTGGGTTGTGCACATCACCCAACTGCCCATGTGCAGCCTCTAAGAAACCCTCTGACACAGCCGGCTCACCACCATGTCGGCCCACACCACCCACCAGTGCCATCATCCGGCCCAAGGCCCACACCCCTCCCCTCCCAGCAGCCACATAGCCCCCAGACCCCCTTCCACAATGTCCTCTGGCCACTAGCTCGTGCACAGAGGCCACACCAGGTTTAGGGTTTAGGGTTTAGGGTTCAGGGTTAGGTAAGAAGCAGGTTGCGACCCACCTCAGCTGGTCCACACTTGTCATGTAGCTGCCGCTGAACACCTCCTGGATCAGACACCCCAGGCCCCATGCGTCAATAGCCCATGGGGGCCCATCCGCCACCACGGCCCACTCGGAGCGACCCAGCTCGGCTGGCTTGTACTGCGCGCCCACCATCCAGGACGCGTGCATGAGGCAGTGGTCGGGCTGCAGGCGCGGGCCACGTCAGCACGGCACGGCCAGTTTTAGTAGCGTTGGGGGCCTGAGGTGCTGTGGTGCGCGTGCGTCACCTGACACCTTCTTGACGCTGCGCCTGGACCAGAAACCGCAGGCTGTGCGCCCATGAGCATATGCGAGTCCCAGGGTCACGCCTCACAATAGTGAGCTGTTTCCAGGAGGGTCAGTGATGACGCATGCAGCTGGTACTGGTACTGGTAGATGCAGCATGGGCAGCGATGACATACCGGAAGCGCGTGCTCTGACAACAGGTCGAAGCCATGCAGCTTCCAATCAAGGGTGTCTGTGACAACCACCGCGTCCAAGCAGATGTTGCCATGGATCTGCAGGAGCAGGTGCCATTCAGGCACATGAATGCATGTGACGCGCCGTAGGCATCGGCCCCAGTGGTGGAGTCAAGGAGTCAGGCACTGCAGTGCATTGGGCCCTCATTTGTGCTTCTGCTGCTGGTAGCACACGACGGATGAGGATGAGCAACAGCCCCACTTGCTGCCAGTCCCGCACCATCTTGCAGTCGTTGTTGATAAAACTGACGGCTTGTGTCATGTGCAGGATACCCATGGCCAGGTACTGGTCCCTGTGCAAGCCGCAAGCAAATGACGCATGGTTCCCATAGCATGCCTGTATCAGTTGCTCCCATGTTGTTGTTGCCATCAACACATCGCGCCATCGCACATTTCCCACACGCTGAAAGCTGTCTCGTGTGGGCATGGGACGGCAGACATGAGCATCATGTGCCCATGCACCCATGCGCCCAGCACCAGCTGTCCGCACCTGTGCTCTCCTTTAAGATCCAGCTCTTCTAGCACCAGTTTCAAGGGCTTGACTGGCTGTGTCACCAGGTACAGAACGATTTGCCCCTTCTCGGTGGTCTCAGCACTGTCCTTGAAAGCCAGCACGTTTGGATGCCGCAGCTGCGACGTATTAAAGCTCCTGGACATCAGCTCCAATGCACGGGGCGCCTAGCTTTCGATTCAGCAACCTTCTCACCATCTTAAGCCGTTTGATGCCGTTGCGCGCAATATTCAGCCTGCGATCCGCAGGGTCCGCCGCAGTCATCTTAAAAATGGACACGGGGCTTCCATCCTCCTTGCTAGTGCCTCGGTGGTGCGTCCATTGACCCCAGGCACCAGGAAAAGCCTCCTCTACATTGTAAGGAAAGGTGTAGCCACCGCCCACGAGGGCGGTAAGCTTGGCAAACATCCGGCTTCAAGCCCTAGATCGCACTTGCGCGCGCAGCAGTCAGGGCATTCCAGTTTCTATGTGCATGGCCCGCAGTATGTTCAACCCCTTCTCAAGACCGCAACGGAAATGTTTTTAAGCCAATGACGGAATGAGAGCTGGCAGTCAAAGCTTATTTCGCGTCTTCCTGTACTTGAAGTTGTTTTAATGGCATAGGTTCTCCGATCTATGCAGTCTCAATCGCTGCAAGGAGAGCTGCTGAGCGTGCTGGCCGAATTCCTTGAGGCAGTCATCCACGTGACCCTGTTTGTGAAGCGAGCATATCCAGAAGAGGCGTTCCAGCGTTGCAGGCTGTACAGTCAGCTGGTGGTGCACAAGTGCCGTCACCCTGACGTGGAGCGCTACATAAGCAGTGTTGTTGAGCAGCTCAAGGTATGCATTACAAAGCTGCATGGGTTGCCTATGCATGCACTGTCGTCATGCTCTCGCACTGCACTGCATCGCGCCCATTGCACAGGCCTCATGACATACTAGTGGTACTAGTCAGGCACAAACCTCCATGTGTGGGTGCGGCTCAGGGCCTGATACAGAAGGGCAACCTGCGTGAGGTGGCTGTCCTGTTCCTGTCAGCGGAGGGTGTGCGAGAACAGCGCGTGGTGCTGCATGTGGAGGTGAGTGCACTGTCTGCATGATGGCACGCTGTCTGCATGATGGCGCATAGTCAGCGTGTACAGCTGCGGCATGTGCCACCTGAAAGGAACATGGCTTGATACTTGATTGGTGAGTCTTGGATATAGAGCAGCAGGCTCCTGCTGTCATCACATCATGGTCAAGAGTGTCCAACCTGCGCACGTGTGCAGGAGCTGCTGCTGAGTGTGCCTGCAGCATCCCTGGACGTGGGCGCCCTCACAGCCCAGCTGTGTGGTGCAGTTGCCAAGCTCCAGCTGCTCTCCAGCATCACACTTGTACCGCCCGTGGAGGAAGGCGGTACATGGGAAGTGGTGGCCTACACTGGAACACGTGAGTGTGTGGACCCTGCATTCTGGGGGGAGGAAGGGGACCCGCAACAGCACGACCTGGGCCACGGCGGCAGCAGCAGCGGCGCACCTGCTGCAGCAGCACCTCACACAGGTGCCAGCCCAGGAGCAGGTGCAGCAGCAACAGGCAGTGGCAGGACAGCGCAGGGGGATCCAAACCAGCAGCAGCCGAGCAAGGAGTTGACTGCTCTTCCAATCAAGACGGTGGTGGTCCGCGGGTGCATGCGCCTGCAGCTGCTGTTGGAGCAGTGCGCGTGACGCAGTGCGATACAGTGACAGCGACTGGCTGAGAAGTCACGGCCGTTGGTTGGCAGTGACGGCCGATCCCTGTGCTGACAGCAACAGCACCAGCACCACAAGCAGGTGTTGGCGTTTTGCAAGCATCACCATCTTCTTCCAAGGCACAGTCACGCTCAGAAAGGCACATCAAGACTAAGCCCAGTCACAGTCACAGCCAGAAAGGCACATCAAGACCCAGCCAGCCCTATCCCAGATGGCAGGCAAGGGCAAGAAGCTGAAGCTTGACGATGTGGATGAGGCCACACGGGCTCGTGTGAATGCCGAGGCCGAGCGCCTGCTGGCACAGATGCTGACACAGGTGGGAGCATGGCCTGCATGACGTGTGAGGGGAGAACACAACCCAGTATGAGTTGTCATGGCGCATCCTACGCGGCTGCCTTGGCTGCTGCTCATGGCTGATATGACCTTCACCTGGGTAGCGCCTGGCTGTGCACCTGCAGCGTGAACACCCCCCGCTGCTGGCTCGTTGCTCCAGTCTTCAGAATAGTTGAACCCCACAATTCTACCAGGTTTGAACAATTGCCGTTGTTGTGCGCAGCGTGCAGCCGCGCTTGAGGCACGGGAGCAGGTGGAGGGGGCCACAGCGTTCCTGCGCAAACCAGTGGTGCGCGAGCGGCTGAACGAGCGCTTCCTCCAGAACACGCTGCGTGGCGTCTTCTCTGCCAACAAGTGGGTGCCTGGCCTGCTGTTGCGCCGTGCGAAATGCTGTTGGCACTGCTGTGGGGCATGGTGGGTCCCACCGTGTGGCATGGCAGCAACCTCGCACCTCATCTTGTGAGACGGCACCTGCGCGCATCATGCACGACGGCCGTCTTGTAGCACGTCGGACCTTTTGCCATTTTGGTTGCTGTCCTCAAACTCTAGTTTCCATCCAGCTCTTTTCAGCGCAACACAACATGTGACGCGCATGCCACCACCCCTGGATCTGCTACATGCGCGATATGGCTGTGCCAGGCGCGGGGACGAGGCGGTGCTGTGGGAGCTGCGTGAGGCGCAGCGGGAGCGGGAGGAGCGGGAAGCGTCTGCGGGGCCCTCAGGGCGTGGGGCCAGCAGTGCAGACCGGGAGCAGGAGCACGATCGTGATGGGGACCGGGTGCGGGACAGGCACCAGGGCCGTGGCATGGAGCGGGGCCGCTCGCGGGAGCAGGGCCGGGAGCGTGGCGGGGAGTGGGGGAGGGAGGGGGACGGGGAGCGGGACAGGGAGCGGGATCGGGACAGGGAGCGGGAGCGTGGCAGTGGCCGTGCAAGGGAAGTGGACAGCACCCCGGACCGAGGAGGTGGGCACAGCAGGCTGCGTGAACGCGGCGATGACAGGGGCAGAGATGGGGGCGGGGGCACAGAGGGAGGGGACCGCAGGCACAGGGGCCGGGAGCCTAGCAGGAGCAGGAGCAGATCACGGATCAGGGGCAGATCACGGAGCAGAAGCCGTGACAGGGAACGGGGCAGGGAGCGTCAAGCACATGACAGGAGTGGCCGAGGCCGGAGCTCAGATGGCCTCAGCGGCAGGTCCAGGCCACGTTCCAGATCACCATCCCGATCCACATCTGCTTCCCCTGGCAGGTGGGCACCAAGTGCCCACCCCTCTGCCTCCCCTTCAGCATCACCCTCACGCAGCCACAGCACAGACGCGGGCGGGACGCCTCGTGCTAGCAAGGGTGCAGCAGCGCCAAGTAACGGCCAGCCTCACAAGACTGGCCACAGAGACAGGGCGGACACAGCTGGGGGGGAGAAGGCACAGGCGCAAGAGCAGGGCGACGAGGGTGGGAGGGGCGTGGAGGAGGGTGAGCAAGGCAATGGGTGGGTGATGAGTGATGAGGAGTTGAGGGCCATGTTGGAGCGGCACCGGACACGCGGCCGCGGTGGTGTGGGGTCCCGCACAGAGGAGGCTGGGCCGCACCTGCCCCCTGATGCCGCGTGAGTCCCCCTAAAACCCTAAAACCCTGAAGCCCTAAACCCTAAGCTGCTCTCATCGCCTCCCTCGAGTTTGGGCAGCTGCCTGCATGCTGCTGCCTGCCCCTCTTTGCCTTGTCGCGCTGGCATGATCCACCTGGGCAACGTGCCCAATCTGCAGTGAAAAGGGCCTGCACACGTCTGTGCGGCTGTCGACCCAACCCCCATCCAGCTGCATGTACGTTGACCTGAGTTCTGTGAGTTCCGTGCTGCACCGTGTTCATTCGTAATTACCTGCTTGCAGTGACCCCTTGGACGGCGTTCCACGTGGCCCGGCAGTGCCTGCGTGGCTGCGCGCGCAGCAGGCAGCAGGGCAGGAGGCCCCCTCGCGTGGCCTGCTCCTGGAGCCTGCTGCGGCCGCGCGTGTGATGCTGAGGCAGGACCCCACGCTGGCCAAGCTGCTGCGCAAGGTGGGTGCGCATGTTACAGTAATAACACCTTAATCGTGCACCTTAATGTACCTTGATGTACTCATTGTACTGTAACAACACGGCGTTTCACAGATGTTTGGAAAGGATGGAAAGGTACATTGCACGCCATGATATGGCGCATGGATGCCTGCCAAACAATGAGCATGCACACAGTGTGTCAGGCTGGCTGTGTGGGCAGAGCGGCGGATGCTGGCCCTTGTGGCTGTCTGCTGCAGCTGCGCCGTCTCAAGTCGCACCTTGCTTATGGGTCGCACCTCGATTATGGGCAGCACCCGTATGCTGTGGCGCTGGCACATAAAATGCATCGTCTGTCCCTTGGCCACCAGCACCTGACCATGTTCGCGTTGAAGTACAGGGCTGGCATGCACACAGTGGGCAAGGTCTTGAAGCACGCTGTGCAGTAGGCGGCTACCATAAAATGTACATGGCAACAGTGGCCAGCTCATACTGTTGTATTGCCTGACACGCGCGCAGGTCGCTGCAAGGAAGGTGGAGGAGGAGCGAGAGGAGGCTGAGGCTGCAGAAGGCGGGCGCTCAAGGAAGCGGAAGCACAAGAGCAAGGACACCAGCAAGAAAAAGAGGAAGAAAAAGAGCAAGGACAAGAGGAGCAAGGAGAAGAAACGCAGCAGCAAGAAGGGGCGGAAGGAGCGGCGGCGTGACAGCAGTGGCAGCAGTGACAGCAGCGACAGCGAGAGCAGCAGTAGCAGTACCAGCAGTGAGAGGGGATCATGATGGGCGCAGGTACATGTTACATGCTTCATGGGGGTTTTCAAAGTATCTTCAAAGTATCTCTTCAAACAAAGTTCCACATACATCCCGTGACCAAGCATGCACATGGCCTGTAAGGCTTCCATGGACCACACTTGAGCCAATGCTGCGGGGCTCAGAACAGTGTCATTTTTTCACCGTGTGCTGACTTGTTGGTACTGTAATGCCCAGTCATTGGCCTGCCAGTGCATACCCAGAGCCATCCCCCAACACAACATTTTCCTCATCATCCTCAATATCCATATCAGAACCACACCCTCCTGACTCAGCTCCTGATTCAGCTGTGCTCAGACCTACACTCGGGACAACAGCCCCACCCACGCCAGCACAGGCACCATCCTCAACACCTTCCACACGCCCAGCCACAGCAGCGGTCTCAGCACCTGCCGCAGCCGCGCCGCTGCCACCAACACCTGCCTCTGTCCCACCAGCCCCTACGGGCGCGCCCCCTGGAGCACCCGGGTTCACATCCACAGATGGCCCAGGGGGGAGCATGATGTGCTGTGCCCCAGCAGCAGCATGGGCAGGGCCTGGGGTCGTGACATGGCCCAGCCCCGGGATATGGAATTGCCAGCTGCCTGTGCCTGGTGGCATCCAAGGCGCTGGCAACTGCTGCCCCTGCATGCACGCTTGTGCCTGCCATGGTGGCGGTGGGGCCACCCAAGCGGGTGGTACAGGTGCTGGCCCGCTGCCTGGGCTCGCCCCCATAGCCGCAGTGTGCGGCTGTTGCTCAACAGACTTCCCCGGGACGGACTGGGGTTGCTGCCTGGCCTGTGGTTGCGCAGCCCCTGCCGGGTGCAGCAAATGCACCGGTTGCACCCGGGGCTGCGGCTCAGCTGTGCTGTGGCGAGGCACACTATCGTGAACCATGTAGGGGGCTCGGTGGGTTGCAGCTTGAGCGGGTGGTTGTGCAGCGCTGGGAGTGGCTTCGGAGCCACAGGGCTGCGCGGGTGGGGGTGGGGGTGGCGCAGGGGCTGCAGCCTCCTCCTCAGGCGGCAGGCTGTGTGCAAACTCGCGGCCCGCCTTTGTGAGGTACACACATTCCACTAAGGGGCCGTCCACACTGCTCCCCAGCTTCACCTTCTTCAGCCGCAGGATGTCCTGGTTGGCGCTGTGTGGGTGTGCCAAGCAGATAAGACAAGCAGACATACCCGTCAGACAAACACGCGCCCTCGCAAAGTATGATGCGCTGTGATGCTGTGTAGTCATCTCCAGAGGTTCCACAAGCTGGGGCAGCTGGGCTGCCGCATACATGCACCACACAGCCACCTGGTAACAACTGCGCCAGCTTGGGGGTTACACCTAAAGCCTCACCTGAAGAAGATGTGCTGTGCGATCGACGTGGGCCAGGGGCAGGCAGCTAGGAGGGTCACCAGCTCACACGCCATGCATTCCTTCCTGCAGGGTGCACACGACGAGCCGAAGCACACAGCGCCATATGAGCATGAGCAACATGCGGCATGGTCCCCGACAAGCAGGTCGCATCGCGCTTCATCACACGCCGTTTACAATGCAGAGATAGTCGCTGCTGCTGGGTGGAGCTGCATCACATGGCCAGGTCGCACAGGCGCAGCATTCAGCAGCTGGCCACCCTCATGAGGCACTTGGCTGCCCTCATGCAGGTCACAACCAACGTCCAACGCACACGCACTTGACCAGGTAGCGTGCCAGCACGCCGCAGTACTTGGGCATGCACTTGCGTGGTGGTGGGGGCCCAGATGGCTCAGGATCCTCTTCAGCACTGAGGGGTGGGAAGGGCTGGGATTTGGCACTGCCACTACGAGCCGCTTGCGCCTGCCCCTCACCCTGTGGCCCAGGAGCAAGCCCAAGCTCCACCACACCCACGGCATCTGGCTCTGGAGGCTCCAGGCTGCGTGCGTAGGCCCAGCCGAGCTTGGTCAGCTGCACCCACTGGACCGGCGTCCCGTGCAGCCCGTTTCGGCGTGGCAGTTCGCGCACACGCAGGATGTCGTTGTTGGCCCTGTGTGCCAGCGGTGCGGCGGCATGAGCAGCCATGGCGGCGTGGCAGCATGGCAGTGTGCTGCATGCTTTCCTGCTTCCATGTTGTGCCGCTGCACAAGGTACGGGTACACAAGGTGCCCAGGATCCCTGCGCTTGACATCCCTCCAGTTGACATCCCCCATCGAAAGGGATATGATATATGAGGATATGAACAGATATATAAGGATATGAGCATTGGCCTCAGGTGGGTCCTGTGCAGTACCACACCCCAGCCCAGTTGCCCAACAGACAAGACGCCGCTCACTTGAGAAAATGCTCCAAAGCCGGCTCATTCCCCGGGAACTTGAGGCCTACAGTGTTCCTCGGAAACCACTTCAAATGCACGGCGCCACCTTCCTGCCTGCATGTACCTCACGCATGAGGTCATGGTGAGCGTGCTGCATGTAACACAGCCACGCATGACCATCGGCACGCCTCTTGATGCATGGATATCCACTGCGGCGGTGCGCGTTGCATCGCAGCAGATGCACACCGCTGCTCAGCGCGCCAAGCAGCATGACGGCAGGAGCACAGCGTGCCAAGCAGCATGATGGCAGGAGCACGGCGTGCAGCTCGTGGTGCAGCAGGCACATCACAGTGAGGCAAACGTACTGTGAGAGGTGCCGGCACACTGCAGCACAGTAGGTGGAGTAGATTGTACGTGGCGGTGGTGGGCCCATGGGATCAGGGTCCTCGCTCTCTGGCAAAGGTGGGAAGCCTACTTCTTGCTCGCCTTCTTTGCTGTTGAGCTTGCCCTTGCTCCCATCCGCGTGGTTGTCAAGGGTGGTAGTGCCCTTGCTCCCATCCGCGTGCTTGTCAAGGGTGGTCCCATGTGGAGGGTCTGAGGGCCCTGTCACTGCAGGCATGCTGCTCGTGCTTGTGCCTGCGTGATGGGACTCGGTGCGTGCAGAACTTCCAGACTGGGAGCGCAAAGGTGGTAGGGGTGCCATGATGGGGGAGCCTGCAGGCAGGCTGCCACCTGACAGAGTGGCTGCCAGGAGCGCCAGTGCCTTGTTCAGGTTGTCCAGCTCTGCGTCTGGCACGGGCAGCGGCGGCTGTGCGGTGGGCTGTGCCGTATGCTGTGTGTGGCTGGTCGCTGCACCCTCCTGCACGGATGCCTGCACTGAGTGTGTGTCTGCTTCCCTCAAAGGTACCCCTGCTGCAGGCTCACCCACTGCTGGCTGCTGCTGCTGCGCCTGGCCTTGCGTCTGCGCCGTGGCCTGAGACAGGGCATGTGCGTACTCGTGCTCCTGGTGCTGCAGCTGCCGCTGGTGCTGCTGCGCCTGGCTCACGAAGGCACGCACCAGGGACTCGTACCCTGTGTGCAGCCGCACTGCTTTCACCGGCTCCGTGACACACTGAAGCAGCCCCTCAGCCGCTGCGTGGGACAACCAGAGCTCAGGCGGCCCCACCTGCGCCAGCAGCGGCTGCGGCATCAGAGTCCGGACCTTGCTCATGGGCAACACTGCTTGCGGCTGCTGGTCTTGCCGCTGGCCCTGCTGCTGCAGCTTCTGGAGCTCGACAACCACCGGCACAAACGCGCGGCGCAGGCTGTTCTTGAGCTTGGAGCCTGGCAGATCTGGCAGCGTCCTGAACAGGCCCAGTTCATGTGCAGTGAGTGGCCCCGTGGCTGCGGCTGAGTGCTCAGAAGGGCCTGCACCTGCAGTGCCAAGGGGCGCTGCGCTGCTGGAGGGTTGCACAACCTGCCCAACGCCCGCAGCACCCGGGCCTGTGGCCTGCTGGTGCCCCACAGGGTGCCCTTGGCCCGGCGCGTCGCCAGGGCCCTGCAGCTGCTGCGGCTGCTCCTCAGCGCCTGCCGCGTCGTCCACTGCCACGCCCCCTAGCTGCCGTGCCAGCTGGCGTGCGCCTGTGATAAAGCGGCGCACTGCAGCTGCGTAGCCTGGCCGCAGGTTGATCCACTGGCGCTGGAAGTGGTCGTGCGTGATGAGGAACAGCTGTTTGGAGGGTGCGAGGCTCAGGATGGTGTAGATGCCCCCCAGGGCTTCCAGCATGATGTGGGGCACAATGGGCACCTCGGACTGGTGTTCCACGATGTCCTTCACCTGCATGCTGCGTGTGTCCACCTGCAAGTGCATGCAATGCAGGAGGCCCTGATGAAGCCCGGGCGGATCTACAATCCAGTCTGATCTACAACCCCAGCTTGCAGACATTCCAAACCAGCTGCTCAACCCTGAGCATTACAAAATACAAGCGACAGAAGGCTAGTACAAATCAATGAGTTGAGGTACACATTGCTGGCACAGAACTCGCCCCCGATCTGTACTTCACACAACACATGCCCAGATCTAGTTGACACATGCTGGTGGTTTGGGCTACAGAGTGCCATGCATTGTGGCTTGCATGCATGAGGTGCAATGCAACCTACATGGCATGCCCCAGTCCCCACCCCTTCCTCACCTGCATGTAGGCCATGAGGTACGCGTGTACTGCTCGAAGCACAATGTCCCTTGGGTCCCCTGAGGGCCCAGGCAGCGACTTGAACTCTTCAAGCTCCTCATCAGTGAGCGGAGCATCGGCAGCGGTACCCACCGCAGCATAGGCTGCTGCTGGATGGGAGCCATGAGCGCCGTGAGCACTGTCAGGCTCGTGGCCCTGCTGCCCACCTGGCCTGTGCTTGCCCTCCAGCCGTGCTGTGAGGGGGCCACCTGGCAGGCCACTGCTGGGAGGCGCCAGCACCACTGGGGCGCAGATTTCATCCAGTGGCAGCTCATCAAGCAATGGCAGGGGCTCAGCGGGGGGCCCTGGCTGCGGGTGCTGCTGCTGCTGCTCTTGCGCTGTAACGAATGCAAGGTCGTCTGGTGTGGGATGGGTTTGCTGTCGTGGCTGCTGTGCAGCAGCAGGGGGCTGGAGCAAGGCATCCGCCAGCAGCTGTGCCTCAGGACATGTCCGAGCCTGCACCTGGCCCTCAACTGGGCCCTGAGTAACCACAAGCTCGCCTCCCATCATACTGGGGGGGCAAGCTGCACCACCACTGGCAGCCGCCTGTATCCCTGCTTCAGTGCCGGGAGTCTGCACTGGCTGGCATGCAGCAGGCACGACTTCGTACTGGGAACCCGCAGAGACGTGGCCAGGGTGCGCGAGCACCAGCGGCGGGGCTGCTGCTGCGTGTGTGACAGCAGTGGGCACCGCCGCTTGCTCCTCCAAGGGGGATGCTCCAGGTACATCTACATCTGGCCAAGCAGCAGCCGCTGCTGCTGCTGATGGGTCGGCATACTGGGCATAGGGGCCTGCGGCTGGGTAAGGCCAGGCAGCAGGAGCAGCAGGCCAGGGCCCTGGTGCCGGCCAAGCTGCTGCTGGGCTCGCGGACCCCTCAGCTGTGGTTGTGGACCAGCCAGGCGCGGGGGCCACAAAGGGTTGGTGCATGCTTGATGTTGCAGGCGCAGCCGGCATGAAGACTGGTAGCGGGTAGGCAGGTGGGTACGGGGGAGGCGGCATGGGGGGTGCATAAGGCCAGGCCGGGGTGCCAGCTCCCCAAACTGCCTGCTGCTGAGGTTCATACGTGTAAGGCATGCAGTAGCTGGCTTGGGCTTGAGCCACATGTGCTGCACTGCTACCCCAGGGTGTAGTGCTGCTCCCTTGTGTGAGGTGTGGGGGCAGGGATGTGATGGTGGCTGCAGCAGCCTGGGACACGGGCGCAGCTTCGATGCGGGTGGACTGTGTTTTGGTTGCCGCCTTCTTAGCAGGGTGGATAGCAATGGAGCGAGCCTTTGGCACGAACTGCAGCTTGTGGCATGACGTGTAAGATGCGCAGTTCAGTGTGTGATCAGTGCGCAATGTGCAGGGCCGAACAGGTCCGCATGCAGAAGTGAGGTCATGTGATACTCCTCAGGAAGCACCCTGTGCACCGGCAAACCTTCACATCAACGCTTGAATGAATGAATGAAAGACGTTACGCTTGAGCTGCAATGGCTGCACAATGGCATGCACCTATCTCAGGTCCACGCTCAAGAAGTGAGCCACAACGCCCACCTTGATCGCTATGCCACTCGAAGGCTGGGCTTCTGACTGGGGCAAATGTGGTGGTGGGGGTGGCTCGTGGGGTGGG
>QAXD01000145.1:48467-70085 GCA_004335575.1 Haematococcus sp. NG2 | reverse complement strand
GGCGAAACAGAGGGTGGTGGGGGTGGGGGTGGGGGTGATACTGGGCTTGGAGGAGCACTGCTGCCAGGTGGCAGAGGTGGCTGCCCGGGCAACGGCTCCACGGGCAGTGACAGGCCTGCCAGGTGTGGTGGTAGGTCCAGGGCAGTCACAGGTACAGGTGCCTGTGTTGTCTCAGGGCTCCTGCTGCGCTTACACCTGCCAGCTGCAACGCTGACACCCCCATCTCGCCCACGCTCCTGCGCCGTGCTCTGTGCTCCCTCCTTGCCTTGCTGCTGAGGCCGCTCACTTTCCCGCTCCTTTTCCCGCTCTCTGTCCCTGCCGCTGCCCCTGTCCTTGCCTCTGTGCTCGTCTCTGTCCTTGTCACGCACTCTGTCTCTATCCCTGTCCTGTGCTCTGTCTCTGTCCTTCTCACGCTCTCGCTGCCGGTCTCTGTCCCTGTCTCGGTCCCGATCCCTGCCCCTGTCCCTCTCCCAGTCCCTATCCCTGTGCCTGTCCCTGTCCCTGCCCCGGCTGCGGCTGCGGCTGCGGCTCCTACCACGGCGTTCCTTGCTGCTTCTGTCCCTTTCCTGATGCTCGCGCCCACTGCCCTTGTTCTGTTGCCCCTGATTCTGCTGCCCACCACCCAGCTGCCCCTGGCTGGCTCCCCTTGCGCTGCCTTTGCTGACAAGTACGTCAGGGGTTGTTGCATTTGCTTGACTGGCTTTGCAAGTGCTGCTTGGGGTGTGTGGACCCCCAGTTGTCTGTGCCTGCGCATCCAATGCTGGCGTAGCTGCGCTGTCGCCCCTGTGTTTGCCTGCTTCCTGCACCTTGGCAGGTGAGGCAGCAGCATGACCCACAGGTGCCATTGGCAGCAGTTGCTGCGGCTGTTCCACGGCAGGTTGGCCATCCAGGCTCTGCCTCCGGGATCCAGCTGCGATCTGCCCTGTCTCCCAGCTCATGAGCGAATCCCTGCGGCAGAACGCAAGCTCGCCCTCCTCTTGCAGCGCAAGCCGATCTGTTTGCAGACCTGCAGCACCAGCACCGGCACCGGCACCGGCACCGGCACCAGCACCAGCACCAGCACCAGCACCAGCACCAGCACCAGCACCTACTGGTGGTGGTGGTGGTGTACGCCTCATGTTCTCCTCCTGCTCCTCGTCAGAGCTGCTCACGAGGTCCACAACCTCCTCAGCCACTGCTGCATTTCTGCCTGATGGCCCACAAACCTGGCCCCCTGCTTCAGCAGCTGGCCCCACACTGGCTGCTGCTGCTGCTGCTGGGCTCCGGCCCAGGGCAGCAGCTGCAGTGGGTGCGCTGTGGGAGCGCGGCAAAACCAGCGCAGGCAGCCCGTTGCCCCGGCAGTGCACTGCTCTCAGGAAAGCAGCCCACACGGCCTCTGCCTGAGCTGCCGCCTCTGCTGAAAAGGCAGGCAGCGCCTTGACTGCCTGCACAGCGCGCTGCAGCATTGCGCTGCTGACCGCTTGCTCTGCTGCAGGATTTCCGGAGGCTGAGCGTGGTGTGGGTTGGCCAGGCTGGCCCAGCTGCACCCCACCCAAATGATGCCGCAGCAACGCATGGCGCGCCAGGCACCGAAGCACCTCGTGCCGTGTGGGCTGTGGCAGCAACAGCTGGGGCACATGCTTGGGGCCTGTGCTGAGCTCTACCCCACCTGCCGCATCACTTCGTGGCCCTTCACCTGCACTGCCGGCTACCCCACCTCCTGTGGTCACCTGATGTCGCCAGGCCTCATATTCACATGCCAAGTACAGCACGCCTCCAACCCCTCTCATTGGCCCTAGGGATGAGTGACTGCGGCCTGGACCACATTGCCCTGCTGGCCCTTCCTCCTGGTGAGCATCATCTCTTACCAGCTGGTCCAAGCCCACCTGCATGGCATGCGCAGCCACAGTATGCACCAAACCTATGCGCATGCAATGGCCGGGGTCAACTGCTCTTATCTGCTTGAATGCAGCTGGCGTAGCCCGGGGACTCGGTCAACATGCGCCGCCCTGTTTCAAGCCAGCAGCATGCGGGGTTTCACAACAGTTCGCCTGCAGGCAAGCAGCATGCCTTGTATGCAGGTGCGCAGCTGACTCACCCTCAGCCCATCCTCCAGCTCAAGCATGCAGCTGGGTGTGGGCGAGCAGCCCTCTGTGGCGAGTGCTGATGACAGAGCCGTGGAGAGGTGCGGGGCAGCTGGTGAGGGTGTGGTGTTGGACGCCGTGCTGATGCTGGGGTGTGCAGCGGGTGGGTCACCCACCGCACTGCTCAGTGGCCAGGAGCCAGGAGGTACGGACAGGCCGGCAGTCAGGCCCAGAGCTGGAGCACGGCTTGGGCCGGTGAGGTGATGGAAGGCTGGTGCAGAGGTCAGGTGGGGGGCGCTCTGTTCTGCATGAGCACGCACCACACGCCGCACTTTGCGTCCGGCTCTATGAGCGGTCGCCCCAGCACCTTCCAGCACCACCACGAAGCCACGCATGAGCTGCAGCCAGTCGGGGTGCGGCATGTTGCGGCTGCTGCCGCTGCCGTGGACCTCACAGGCGCCCGTGCCCTGACCGCTGCAAGGAGATGAAGCCGGAGCAGCTGCAGCTGACCTGTGATGCTGCACCAGTGCATGTTGCAGCGCCCACAGCTGAATGACGAGCGAGTGAGGTACATGCATTAGGCTCACAAAATCTGGGCCGGCTGATGTTGGCTCCTGCAGACAACGCGCATGCTCGTTTGTCGATGGCATCACCATAAATCTCGTAAGCATCTTGCATGCGGTGCTAACCAGCAAGCTGCGGCCTCAAGCATCCTAGAAAATGATCTGCAAGTGATGCAGCTACTGCTACAGAGTGTGCTGGCTGACGCCATGCATGCGCCCCAATCATGCACAGGTGAACATGAGCGT
This sequence comes from Haematococcus sp. NG2, assembly GCA_004335575.1. Classification (NCBI taxonomy): domain Eukaryota; kingdom Viridiplantae; phylum Chlorophyta; class Chlorophyceae; order Chlamydomonadales; family Haematococcaceae; genus Haematococcus; species Haematococcus sp. NG2. Next base: position 67,213 of record QAXD01000145.1, on the reverse strand, counting down.
CGTCACTCACATCATCCAGCTGCCTCTCTGCATCAAGGAAGGCTTGCAGGCTTCCTGGCCCATTATTGTCGCAGTCTGCTGCATTCCCGAGCGCATGGAGCTCATCCAGCAGCCTCTGCACATCCCCAGAGCTCTGCTGCTGCTGCTGCTGCTGCTGCTGCACATGCATCAGCTGTGACTCAGGTTGCACGTGCTGCTGCAACAGGTGCCGCAGCAAGTTGTCAGGTGCTCGGGCAGTGCTGGAAGGCAGTGCAGGGGTGGCAACAGGGCTGGGCTCGCCTGCATTGTGCGTGATCACGAGGGGTGGAGGGGGAACCCCACGCAGTCGCGCAGGCTGCATGCGCCTGTGCATGAGAGTTCCAAGCACATTATGCAAGTGAGCCAATGGTACTGCATGCATGCGGCATGCACATGCACCAGTGCGCTACACGGCGAGGTGCCGCGCTGTACGTCAGATGTCCAGGTTCACTCAATGACCCGTCCCCAGCTTCCGCACCCACCAGGAATTGCTATGCACTGTGCATCCTTAAGAATACGGAGACGACGCAGACAGCAATATGTCTTAGGGCTTGCTCCGAGCAAGTTCTGGAGCGAACGCTGCCATCAGGCCGTGATGCGAAACCCTTGTGTGCTATATCATGGTAGTCTGAGCATAGCAGCACTGGAATAGCAAATTTGCTGTAGTTTAAACAGTAGATAACGTGGGTGCGTTAGGATGCATGCTGCGTGCTATGATCTGCCCCATTTGTTGCTGTGTGAGATCTTGCATGCATAGGCCAGGACTTCATTCGTGGACAGAATCGCAGGAAAGAAGCTCTGTTTTATATGGCAAGCCAAGGGAACAGTCTCGCTCACTCCTTGATGTCATCAATCATCATTACGTGGTTCGCACGGTTAACCCGCAGTGCTCCTTGATGTACATGAGGATGTCATGCATCCCGCCCCCGCGCCCTCATTTTGTATCCACCGTGACTCATCCACCTTGAACTTGAGGGTGGTGCATTGCTGGGCCGGCTAAGGCCGGCTACTGTTTCTGGGGCAGTAGTGGCACCAGCAGCCGAGCACCACGTATGTGCATGCGTTGCATCGGGGTGCCCCGTGGAGCTGCACAAATACCCCTACAACAGTACGAACTAGTTACACTTGCTGCCCCCGGGGAAGAAGAAGAGGCCATGAAACTTGTTGTGCAGGCAAACGCGGTATGGTTTGCTGGGGTGCAACAAGCTCATCACACCAGCTCAAAAATTCCCCGCACAGTCCCGAATACCGAGCTTACACGCGAGAATCTCTGGCCTATGTACGTACGCACTTGATGTGGCACGTCAAGTGCGTAGGCACCCAGTGCGACAATTCGCTCCTGCACTGCTATTCTTGTGACACTTCACACTTGCATAAGCTCAGCGCTCAGGACTGTGTGAGGTAATGGTTTGGGCACATGCTTGGTATCTGCGCATCCTGATGAGATAGTGATGTCGACGTCTGGCCTCGCAACTCAACATGTACAGCGGCATATGTGCAAGTTCACTCCCGGAGACCTTGCCCATCTGTCATTGTGTGCACCCAGCAGTTGATATGCAATGCCCAGAACGAGCCATCCACCGACCTTCTCGCCAAATTAAAGCTGTCTTGCTTGCCCAGTTGCTCAGCTCATGCCTTCACGGCAGTGCAGCCTTGAACCCAAGCTGCATGTCATCAGCTGCTGCTGCTGCTGCCGCTGCTGCTGGTTCATTGCTGCCGTGCCGTGTTCATGGCGCTCTGTTCAGCTCTGGGATGTCGGTTGTACATGATGCTGTGCGTGCAAGCACGCCACCGACACACGCCACACCACACCGCACCACACCACACCACACCCACCACACCACACCACACCACACCACACCACACCACACCACATCACAGCACACCACGCCAGCAGTGTCTTCTGCCGAGATTGAATCAGCATGCTGATTGGAGCTTGGTGCCTTGGGTTTCTAGGGTTTGTTTGGGAAAATAATGGGGGAATCGTGTCGCCACCCAGCGCCTGAAGTGTGTGAAGCCCTCGGCAGTCAAACCGTAAAATGCTGATCGAAGGTAAATTTGCACCACCTTCCATGTCGTTGCATTTTCGCTACGCAGCATGGTGCGAGTCACGCGGAGAACGAGACTGAACAGGACGCACGGTAAAAAGTCAACACAAGTAGCTGCAGATGTTGGCCATGCACGCAAATGATGTATGTGGGTGGTGTTGATGTCGGACCATGCTTAACCAACGTGTCGGTTGTGGCAGCGAATGTCTTTTGCCAAGCCTTGATAATTTTTTGCATAATTCTTAACAAGGCACTTCAAACTGCCATTTGGGGTGCCGCTGCTGTTGACAGGCCCGCGAGGGTCCAAACACAGCGGTGCACAAGTGTCGCCGATACTGTTAAAGAGCTACTCTCCATGGATCCCGGTGACTGAACGAGCATACAACCGGAAAAACGAGGTGACCTCGCCACCTTCAGCGCGGCACCAGAAAGAGCCAGCATGACTGGACCTGCGTAATTTTGCCCACCAGTGGGTTTGGGCGCATTCAGTACACCAGGTATCTGGGAACTGGCGGGATTCAAGGTTTTCACGTTGACGCTGCTGCATTTGATTGTGGTTGCAGCCGCTCTGTCACCGCAACGGCGGCGACCTGACAAGTTTTGTATTATTCCACTCACCCAACCACGCCTTCTTTGCATTCTATGCTCAGGCCGCACGCACGAGAAGATGGTCGCGATGCTTTCGTGCTGCTTTGGTGCACGCACAGCAGCCGCAAGTCAGCTGGTACCACTCGTTTCACCAGAGCCCCTCCAATCCCAGAGCACAGATGAAGTGCGGGCAGGCGCAGCAGTGCCATACCCCAAGCCTGTCACAGGAGTGCGGCAGCAGCGTGGATCCGCCAGCACGTGCGCGCAAAGCCTGCTTAGTGCACCAAGTGCGGCTTTTTCGCGCTCCGCACCACGGAAGCATGCAGAGCGCTTGAGGCCAGGTGGTGATGATGCCTTACCCTGGGACCCACGCCTACATTCAACACATGCACAGCCTGCTGTGGGAGCACTCCTGCCGCAGTCTGCTGCTCTGCCCTTCGGGCTGCTGTCTCCCAGTGGCCGGCTTATGCTCCCCCCTACCCTGCAAGCCCCTCCGCAGCATATGCTTCAGATGCACTCATCCTCAGATCCTGATGTTCTGGACACAAGGTCCAGCCTGGGGGCAACTGCACCTCATCAGCTGCCTTCCCTACAAGCCAGCTGGTCGCCAAGCAAGGTTGCAGCGCTGCTGCAGACGACCATGGAATCGATTGCCGCAGCAGCGATCCCACCGCATGGCAGCCAGTGCTCCTTTGGCCTGGGTTGCAACACCTTCACTGACATGTGTGCTGGCTGCATAGAGGAGGCTGCAGCACAGGGCCTGCAGCCCACCAGCTCTGCGCATGGTGCATGCCAGATGACTGTGTGGTCATGTGCATGCGAGCTTGGCGATGATGCAGGCAGCACCACGCACTGTGTGCAACAGGCTCAAGGCAGCGGCAGCCCAAGGCCTTGCCATGTTGCAGCTAAGCACAGCAGGATGCAGCAGCTGGATGTGTTGTCCATTGACGCACTGACCAGCTACCACATCTGCATGCTGCCCAGAGGCAGTGCGAATGGTGATGGTGCAGGTGTGGCCATGCAGTCATTGCCGGATGCATTGGCAGATGCTGCATTGTGTGCAAGCAGCTCTTCTATTGCTGTACAGTGCTCTGACAGCAGCCAGGTGCCCAGCCGAAGACATTCGCCAACAAGCAACCAGGCCTCCAGCAGCGCACAGGGAGAGGCACATACCCCCACACACAGCGCGCAGCTGCCTTCCTCCATGGTGCCAGTTCTTAGGAGCCATGACGTGGTCCTTGTCAGCAACAGGCTGGGGTCCCATCCCCTCGCCAATGCTCCAACTGGCCGACGGGCCCCGTCCCGCGCACAGTCCATGCTCATCCACCAGCCAGCCGCAGGAAACCTCACACACGTGCATGTTGGCAGTACGACGTACACCAGGCCGAGCAACAGTGCAGGACAGGTGTCTGCCTTGCCCATCTCTTGGGGTGTTATGGGCGCTGCCCAGGTGGGCACGATCACTGGCGGCGGCAGCCCAAGCATGCTTCAGCACAGCAGCAAGCAGACGTCTGTGCGGTGCATCAGCCGGCTCAGCCGCTGCAGCAGTGCTGCCCAGGCCGCAGTGGAGTGGGATGCATTGGACCTGGACACGGTCAGGCTGCGCGCTCAAACGTGCTGCAGCCGCAGGTTTGACGAAGGCGATGCGGCATGGCTTGAGCGCGGCTTTGATCCATCACATACCAGCCTGCATCATCGTCGGTGTGGACAGTAGCACCGTGCAGCAGCATGCTGGTGATGGCGAGTGATACATGAGGGGGCCTGCATGATGCGTACCAAGTATAGGGACATGCACACTGCTGTGAAACCTGGAACTGGTGCGTTCATGCACCTAGGATGGTTCTGGTGTTTTCGGTAGCGTGGTGATAAGTAGAGGTATGTACTGGATTCATTTGCAAACCGAGTACGCATCGTGTTGTCGGCACTTGATTTACTGTTGGAGGAACGCCAGATGCTGAGCACGATTTTCATGTCTGCGACAGGCTGGCCCGGTATATCATCACAGGCTGCTGCAAAGGGTTTGAACGTCTTGCTCCCCGAGCATGCTTGCCTTTTCTGGTTGATGATCTCCAGGACAAACAATGGCAAGACTTGCAGCTGCTGCCAAGTGCTGCTGCCATGACCCTGTGTGCGTCCTGTGGTTGATCATTAACTCATAGCCATTCGCCAGGCATCGAGAGGCTCTGCATGTGTTGTGCTGTTCCGCCCATTGCGTATGCAGCATACTGGCATGCAGTTGGTGTCTGCTGTCAGGGCCGGAGGTCCTGCAGTCTCAAATGCGCATGTATTTTGCTGCCACGTGCGGCCTTCGCTGATGGCTTTCCTTGATGCTGAAGTGTTAACGCACTTGTTACATGTAGCATAATGTGAGACGTGCACTCGATGTGGTTGTCCAGCTGGGTTTACCACTGTCGTGATGCAGGAACAGTGTGTTCCCTTGTTGGTGTGGTCCCTTGTTGGTGTGACCCCTTGTTTTGTTACTTTTCATGCGGTCACCACATACATTGTGCATCAGGTCCCAAGCAGCTGCCACATGAATAGAACTGGCGCTCGCTCCAGCCATGGGGGGGTGGGACCACGCGTGTATTGGCTTCACGAGCAAGCACAACAGTGCACCCATCAATTGAGGATGGTGTGAGGAGGTGCTGATTGACTGTCACTGGCAAATGGATGGGAAAGCCAGCAGCCTTGGTGCTGGTTGGGACCAGGGCCCAACAGCATGTGCAGCGGTTGGTTTCCCCATTGAATGCATATGAAGATGGGTGCACAGCATGTCGTCTGATGGCATTGTGTATTTATCCCAGGCCCCGGCAGTCGCTCTCTTTGTCTGCCTCCTGGGTGTGGCCTGGGCCCTGACCCAGCCCCATCAGGTCTGGAGCTGCTCCGTCAGGTGGGCGGTCAGCAGGTGGTGCGTTTGACTGTGTTGGGATTGGGCACTGCCATGGCGCGCAGACATGTCAGTGCGGGGTGGGGGGTTGTTGCGTTGGGTTTGAAATGCTCTTTCAAGCAGCACTTCATGCCATAGCAGCGGCATGCTTCATGATTGCTTCAAACTGATAACTGGTTCGCTCGTCTGATTGTCCAGGTGCCTGAAAGCTGTGATGCAACGCTGTTGTGCATGTTCAGTTCGCTGTTGTGCATGGAGATGGGGAGTAAGGAATGCTGGCAGTGTGCAAACAACTGAAAAAGGTGCAGTGTCATAGCAGCAGTGTGTTGAGACGTCTTGTTTACAGCCGTTTTGCAACGTTATGTGGCCACATTATGTGCGTGGATGCACTGCATCGCCACAGTTTCAAAGTTTGAGCTGGCATGTGTTCAGAACGCAAAGAGCGTGTTGCAACTGGAACAATGGCCGTTCATGCATGCAGCATGCGGTATGGACCAGGTTATGGGCTGTTGTTGCCTTATTGTTCCAACAGGAACTGCACGCAAGCCAGGGGTACAGTGTACTGCCCGTTATGCGTCATGTCATGCTTGTGAAGTGCCGGCCGTGGCAGCGAAAAGCATAGGGCTGTTGAGTTCACAGGTCCACCTGCTCGAGGGGTTCATCACTTTCTGGCTGTGAAAGTGAGCACTGTAGCCAAACATACAACATACTGACTTGACCATCCACGGCCGCTTGTCTGACACACTGTACGACTGCAGCTCTGCGCCATGATGGCATCTGGGACCATGGAAGTGTGGCCTCCAGCAGCCAGATGCGGGCTGATGCAGGAACATCAGTATGCCTGAGTTGAAAGCACACACACCTGCAGACAAACGCCAAAGTCATCGTGCCACCAGTTGAAGTGACACAGTGTCGCACCAGGTTCATGCCTGGTAGCCATAACATGATGTCAGAACAGGCACCAAGTCGATGTACTCTGGCGCTTGAGATGAGCATCAACTCGTTCAAAAGGGTGAGGTTGTTGTTACAGAAGCCGCATGCGCAAGCTTCAGCAGCCAGTGATGGTTCCACTCACACATCCTCCGCCGTGACAGTGCGTGCACCAGAACCTGGCGTGCACATAAGGCCTCTTGGCACGTGAGCAAATTTCAACTCGCTGGGGCATCAGTGCAAACGTTCTGTGTCCACTGTTTCTGAAGGACGGAAGCTGGCCACGCATGAGAGGTTTGACAAGGTGCACGATGGGTTGTTTACTGGTGGCTCCTGTGCTGCTGTATGGCACGTTCCCCAGAAAGTTTGTCCTGATTTGCGATTGACCCAGCATGGGGTGTTGTCCTAAAGTTGGGCGCGGTGGATGTGACCGTTCAACTCCACACCCATGCAGGTCCCATACAGTTGGAGGCCAACAGACCACCTGCAAGGCACAAGTGCGCAAACGATTTGTGTTCCAAAGCACTCACAGGTGTCAAAAGCACGCGCAATGACTGAGAAGTTCGTGTGAAGAGTGAGCAGAATGGGCAATTGCTGGGCAGGTCTGTGTTGATCCGCGAGCAGTGACGCATCGGTCCGCATTATACCCAGCTGCAAATGCGGCCACCCTGTGCGTGCATGGCATAATAGGGTACTCCTGACTGCACGAGGCTGGTGAGCTTGCGGATGACTCCTGCATCATGAGCTTATTGTGCTTGCGCGATTTTCAGGCGGCATTGGGAAGGACCCTTGGTGGTTCGAACTCAGCATATGGACGTTGCCCAGCAGACGATTTTTAATGCATATTATTTGTTTGTGACTCCAATCCGAACTAATTCTGATGCCGCATATGTCTGCCCCATGACCAGGGCGAATGCGAGGGCACGCTAGCACGCGTCGTGACGGAGATGAGAAGGGCGTGCCTCGTTCCGTGGCGTTCTTTCGCAGTCTTCTGCACATGTTTGGCTGCAAGCCTGATGCAAGCCCCAGTTCTGGCTCAAGTCTGTGTGTGCACACCACGGTCCCGACGAGTCAAGCGAGTTCGCAGCTGGCACCAGCCGCAGCCAAGCCCATTGGTGACATGTCCCAACTGCTGGTGGTTGACACGCGGCTTGTGGGAAGAACAAGCATGAAGGCAGTGTCCAGGGCTACATCACAAGGCCTTGGCTCTCCTGGGTCCATGGCAGTGCCAGAAACTGCATGGGATCCACGCCTGAACCTCACTGCACCCAGCTCCAGGAGGAGTTCAGGACGCGGGACACCCGAAGGTGAGGGGTCCATGCATCGACGTACTGTACGTTACACAGCATGGGGGGCTCTGATGCCCCTTCATGACCGACTCCAGTGCCATTTCTTCTGCTGTTGGCATGCATCCTGCTCGTAGCGCAGCCGCGCACATGCACTGCTGGACCGTTCTGTTGTGTACACCTCCTCACCCGCACACAGGCCATACCGGCAGCAAATGGCTGAGTAGCGCAGAGCTGCTGCACGCGCTGTCTGCGCGGCACCTCACAGTACCCCCAAACGACTCCCACCGTCTGCATCACGCGCCTAGCGCCACCGGCCGGGTGACAGCCGACAGCCCGCTATACCTCATACCCACAACCCCGTCTGGTACCCAGGCGTCAGAGCGCCACCGCCCTCCACGCCGGGCATCCACCATCGAATGCATTCATGCACGTGCAAGTGCAGCGGAAGCCACGGCTTCACGCCCCCTATCACTGCCCTTGGGCCCCTCTGCAAGGCAGCAGAGCAGCAGCCACGGAACTGCTGCCCACACCACCGCACAAGGCGATGCATGCGACTTGGCATGCACGGCAACACCGCCTGGGGGCAGCCTTGGCAACAGGAGTGCGAACAACTCTGGCAGCTCAAGCGCTGTGACTGGGAGCAGCTCTCGCCTGAGTGCAGCGGGGGGCAGCTCTTCCCGCGTGCGTGTGATGGCCCCTGGGTTGGCTGGGACAAGCCAAAGTAACAGCGATGTTTTGGTGTCCGCAGACCCTGGAGAATTCAGCTTCCAGCCACTGCACTCCGGGGTGTGCGCGGTTGCGCCTGACTCACCTGTTCGCAGGCTCTCCGGCTGCACACCCTCACTCAGTTCAATCCCGGAGCTGCCGGAGGCTCAAGTGCCGACGGCATCGATGGCAGATGCCGAACCCGTAGAGTGTGGGGCCGCTGGGGCGACACCAAACGATGCGGGGCATGCTGTGCACCAGATGCGCCTGCCGCATGAGCAGCGGACAGCAGCGCCCTTGCCGCACAGTCAGCCACGCCAGCAGGACGTGTTGTCCGCATCGCCGGCCACGGCCGCTGCCACAGCACCAGCATTGTTTTTGGCGCCCATGGCGGGGGCTCGGCCAACGCGTGGCAGCCACTCTGAGGATCTGCACCCACCCAGCTCCTCCTCCTCCTCCTCCCGCGTGCTGCAGCTGCGAATGTCGGCCACAGCCCTGCCTGTGCCTGTGCCCATGCCTGACAGCCATGTGTCCAGTGGCCGGGGCTCCGGTGGCAACAGGGGCTTCCCCGTCTCAGCCGACAGCTCCCCCACCGCTCTCTCAAACCTGCAGCTGCAGGAGTTTATGGATAGCCAAGCATATGTGACGATCGGCAGCTTGGGGACCATCCAAGCAGCTGGCGGGGGCTTTGGCACGCTCATGGAGTCAGGGGCAGCTGCAATGGTCACCCTGGGCAGCATGGGCACCATCACAGCCGTGATGCACGATGGACGTGCGTCTCCAAGCCCCGCCAGCTCTGCTGCCAACTCCCTGGCACTGGTGGCATCCCCGCGGCGCCTCAGCACACCAGGCGCGGGGCGCTCAGGCCTCGTTGTGGTGGGGCCTGTGCAGAGCAGCAGCAGCTCCCATGCCAGTGCTGGTGCAGGTAGCAACGGAAGTGCCGCTGCACCCGGCTCCAATGCGGCCTTGGCCTGCGGTTCCTTGCCGCTGCTGTTCCTGCACCCTTCTTCGGACGTCAGTGTGGGTGAGCGCCTGCCTGCCTCGGCGCCTAATGCGAGTCATGCGGATGCTGCTGCTCCCAGCACGCCCACCACATCAGATGCACGTGTAGCTTCTACCTGCCTGACCACCGCAGCTGAACAGGCAACGGCTGCTGCACAACAGGCACGGAGCGGTCCTGGCACTGTTAGCCCTGTTGCGGTAGAATCAGCACCACCGATGCATGATGGCGCGACGCCCTCCGCACAGCTCGTCAAGGACGTGCCAGCCGCACCGCCACATGTGCGTCATGTCGCACCAGTGCTGCCGGGCCCGCTCGTCGCAGACAGCAAGCAGGAGAGCCCAAGCCCCGCAGCGGTGAGTAAGGCGGATGAGGCGAAGCCCGTGGCTGAGAGCCTGTTGGCGGATGGGCATGAGTTTGGGGTGGAGGATCTGGCAGCTGTGCTGCACGGGCGCCGGCCACCTTCCTCTCAATGGCTGCATGCGGCGCCAGGTGCAGTTTCCACGCACGCGCCCCCTGCAGCCGCCCCTAGTGCCCATGGTGTGGCCACCAGCCTTGGCACAAGCAGCAGTGGCTCACGTGTGGCCTCCCCCTACAGCAGTGAAGCAGCCAGGAGCATGGTACATGGCTCACGGGGGCAGCACATGGCCCAGCCAGTGTCCGACCCAACTGCTAGCTGGGTGTACTCCACAGACTCTGCAGCAGAGCCTGCACTGATGACGACGGGTGGCTTCTTGTTTAGTTCCCGGTCGCACCTTGATGGGCACTTGCTGGATCAGCCTGGCGCCACGCCGTACATGCAGGCCAGAAGCAGCGGCAGCCACCAGGGGGAAGGAGACGAGCCGGGGCTGGCACTGGGGCTGGGCCTGGGGCTCCACCCTTCTAAACCCAGTCCGCTGCAGCTGCCGAGCCGCCAGAGCACTGACACCATGACCCCCTCCAGCATGGGTGCGCTGCACTCTGCGCTGCTGAGCACCAATGTGACGGCCACTAGCCTCGGCAGTAGCGCTGTGCTTGGTGGTGCCGGCGGTGCACTGTCCCCGCGTGTCGGCACACAAGCTGCCATGCTGCCCTCTTCCCTGCCCGAAGCCTAGCTGCGCACACATGAGGTGGTGCCGGCTTAGAGGCAGCAGAGGGAAGCCCTTCACCCACAAAGAAAGGCAAGGGGAAGGGCGGCAAGGGTGGTAAAGGCGGTAAGGGCAAGGGCGACAAGGAAGAGGGAGCTGCAGGGAACAGGGCGTCGCCTGGGAATGAAAGGCTCCCACCAGGGCCTGGAAAGGACAGAGTGTCCCCTGGTTGGCGAGTGGCTCTGCCAAGGTTAAACGTCTACCCCTGGCTTTGCCTGAGGCACATCGCGGATGGCGGCAGTGACTTATGGCTTGGGCCCTGCTGGTCCATGCGCTTTGCTGCCTCTGGCATGGCTTGGGTGCTAATAAACACACAGCAGAAGCATTTCTTTCCAGGTCTTGCCATCTCCATAGGGACAATTTTGGAGTGTGGTGCCTGGGCTATTGCAATCAAGCATGTGTGCATGCCAAGGCTGGCAAACCATGAACATGCTAGTCGGTTAGCAGGTGCCGCAATGCAAGTTCAACAGACGCTTGCATCTGGGGGCCCAAGGGGAATGTTGGTGGGCATCCATCCGCCATGGACTTGTGCGGGTGGCCGAACGAATGGCTGCGTCGCGCGTGTTGGAGCCTCCCACGTGGATTGAGGTCAGGATGTGGGTGCCTTAAGATCAAAAGATAAAGCGCCGTAATTTATGCTTTCTTCAGTTGTCTGCGTGCAAACATGAGTGTGGCACACGCTGCTGATGTGTTGGCGGTATACGTCATCTCGGACCTCTTGCGGCGTGCTTGTGGTGGGTTAGGCGCCTCGGGCAGGCACCCACTTGCCTCATTCAGTTCTGCATCTCCTTTCCATGGCAAGCCGGCTGGGCCCTAGCCGTGCCTCCAGGGTTGAGGGACATCCAGGCCACCGCCAGGACTCATGGGGGAATGGGGTCTGTCGGTTATTAGATGTGCACAGCAACTGCACTTAGGTGCAACGTGTGGGTTAACTATTTGTGCAAACCGATCACATATTGCACAGGCTGTTTGCTTCTAGTGATCATGCCCTCAAGCAATCGATGGACAAAGCGGGTCTTGGCGAGTCAGGCCATGGGTTGAGTTGAGCTGCTGTGGCAACTAGTCCATGCTGCTGCATGGAGAAGTGTCTGCAGCTATCTCGTGTGTCAGGCAACTAAGAAAGCAGGGGAGGGGATGCAGGTGGATGTGGGATGTGGCGCAGTCACCTGTGTGATAGTATGGAGTGGGCACTGGGGCCTGGGCTAGTGGGTGGGTGGGCCGCATGGGATTGAATAACCTGATGGGCAAGAGCACGGTTGAGGGCGCACATGGCACGAATGCAGTCATGGTGCTTTGAGCATGCGCGGTTGCAACAGCAATGTGTGACTGCCGTGCGGTAACGAACAACTTCCTACAGCAGGGTTCCAGGCCCTGCCATTGGGAGTGAACGCCAATGAGGCGAATGAGCTGGTTGATCGAACAGGGTAAGTGCGCGCGGGCGGTTGAGATGAAAGAGTCACGAGTTTTGTGGTTTGTTGTGTTGGCAGCTCTGATGGTTTCTGGTCAATGTGCTTCACTGTTCATGGTTGAGATGGTGCTTCAATGATGTTTGCGCTTTTGAGCAAGTGTTTTTTCTGGCATGATTATACGAGCAATGATTGGTGTTTGAGCTGCAGGAGCAGTGATGACGTGGTCGGCAGGCTGCCACCTTGCTGCCTCCTGTTCTTGGCTGGGCCTCCTGTTCTGCCGTTGAACGACCAAGGTGTATGTAGCGCCCAAGTGCCATCACACACTGGCCGCGGCCCGCACGCACTGTAACAAACTGAGCACGTCCACTGGTATCAGGGACCACTACATCACATCGTCAGCATTATTGCACAGCTGAGTTCTTGGCCTGTGCCTGGCCTTTGGGCTGGCCGCATGCATGTGTGCAATTGTGCATGGGCGATGTGGTACCTATAATTCACATGACCATTCGAGCAATACACCTTCACGCACCCAACAGGAAAGCCATGTTACTTTTCTTGTTCATAACATTCCATTCTCGAAATTCATGCTAGTCTTTTGTTTCTCCCAAGAAAAACTCTCGGAGTTGCGCATGGGCGCATAGCATGCATGTGTGCATGTGCGTGGGTCAGTGGTGCTCTCCTATAGAGCCACATACGCCCTTACTGATCAGCATCGGGTTTACGTGTAGCGCGGACCCACGTGCAGGAATCTCTCCTCACTAGCACATCATTGTTCTTCGCCGCGGCGCTAGCGTAGGCGCAGGCGAAGAAGTGCTCGACATTGCTTAAATATCTTTGCACGCTAAGAATAAGATGGGAGGTGAGTTCCGGGTTTCAAGCAAGGGTATGGAGTGCCACTTGGAGCGCCACAGTGCAAGGAGCCTCTTAAAACTCAGTTTCCTGCCCCGTCTCGGTGCTTGTGTTCGCAGGATTCATACTGGCGTGTTTCGGTGTGGGGCACCGACCTGCAACACAATCCATCATCCACAGCGAGCTGACGCCCAAGCCGCACGCGCACGACACCCTGAACGGCGCGCCGGCACGTTTAATCAACAAAAAGGGTCATGGCCAAGGTCACCAGATGCAAATGCCTTTCGTTGATACCTCCTTGTTGCTCTCGCACGCGGAGACGAAGTGGGACCCGCGTCTCATTGACTGCGGCACCCATTCAGAGGACACGTCGCCAGTGCTGCTGCCAGTGGCGCTGCAGCACAATGGGCTCTGGGTGCTGCCTGCTGGCTGTATTGCTGGAGTACAAGGCATTACGATTACGCCTGCGCTCCCCATGCCAGCACCTGCAGCACCACCACCACCATTGCCACCAGGTCCTGCAATTGGCAAACTCAGCCTGAGTCCACGCAGCCGCTGCTCGTCGGGGTCGTTGTTCCCGCCCATCCCTGAGCATGGTGCGTGCCCCAGTCGCATGCAGACCGCACCAGAACACATGCACCACAGCACCACATCACCACATCCCCGCCTGCTGCCACTCACGTACACACGCACACACGTTCACAGAGGTTTTATGTGTATGGGGTTTGTTGCTGTTCCGTGACACATGACAATCGTCCAGGGTTGGGACGTGGCAGGCCGACTGCGGTTTTGATGCTGCATTATATGTGCCGACCAACTGATCCACTGCACATGCTGATGTGGCTGCAGGTGAGGATGGGCAGCAAGAGGAGGGGGCTGCAGCAGACCTACCGACACTGCCGTCACCCAAGGGCCCTCCCCAACTGCCTGGTGAGGTCAACGCTGGTGGTTTGGCACGCGTGGGCAGTAGCGTCTGGGGAGCCGCAGTGCCTCACAGCGCACCCATGATGTGCGCAACTGGCAACCATGCGCTGGCAGGGGGCCAGCAGTCCAGGCAGGGTACGCTGGGGGTCGGCCCGGACCCTGCATGTGCGCTGCGCACATTGTCCTCACCTGATGGCTTGCTATCGCGTGTGAACAGCCTGGGCAAGGACTCAGCTCATGGGGCAGCCACTTGCCACTTGCACCGGCTGGCTCAGGCGCACTGCCCCAACGCGCCGCTGCCAGCACCAAGCGCACGCAGCGGCGACTGTGCCACTGTCAACAGGCGCTGCAGTGCGGGGGACAGTAGGAGCTGGGAAGGGGTGCTGAAGCACCTCCCAAACCATCACCGGGCGTCATTTGACCAGGTCCATACCTTGCCGCGGCCCAAGAGTGACAGCACCATCGACCCAGGCAGCCCCTTGGCAGTTGCTGATCGTCTGAGGATGCTGCGTGCGCATATTAGCGAGCAGCACTTTGAGCGGGTGGCGTGTGCTGGTGTGGCAGCTGGCTGGTTGTGAGCCGCCTCCGCTCCACCTGGGGCTCTGCGGAGTGAGCACGCGTGTGACATGGTAGTAGTTGAGTGAGTCAACATAGGCGCCCTGGTTATGGTTGGAGAACGCGAGGCAGGTGATGTGACCTGTTGGATGGCTTGCTCAACAATGGCACCTGTTATGCAGGTGTATGTAGACATCAAAAGTGTAGATACCACTGTTGAGCTGACTGCGCCTCCAAGGGGATGGCTGGTGTGCTTCAAGGTGGATGGATTCAGACAGGGGCAATGCCAAGGGGTTTTCATGTTGCTTGGTTCGGGCATAAAGTTGCATTCGCAATGCCCAGGGAGCAAGGGGTTGTGCCACCTCCAACAAATCATAAGCAGGAGATGCTATGAGCCCAGTTCTTCCATCTGGCACCCGGACGATTCGAGTCACAATAAAGGCACCAGTACGCCTGACAGTCAGGTCATGATGCCAAGTTTGTGCTGCTGCTGCTGCTGCTGCTGCAGCTGTTGCGAGGGCTCGTTGTGTATGATCTGTGATGTGCATGTGTATGGTGGCTTGGTTCTCCTGGCAAGGCCAGGCAGAGTGCCTGCGATTGTGTGACTGTGTGGTTGTGTGATGCGTTCTGGCATGGAAAAAGGGAAGCAAATCGGAGATTTCGGGGCACTCACAAGTGGCGTCATTACAATGCTGTTGCGTGTGCTGTGTGTCCAGTGTGAGAACAAAGCAGCAGCATGCATGTGGTGTGCGTCTTGGTAGGCTGAGGCATCGGTGGTGGGTCAAGTGGGATGCTTGTGGCTGATGGGGCTGACTAAAGGGTCGACTTGCTTCAGCCCAGCTGCATGGGGGCTCTGGTGCAGGGTCATGTGTGCCTATTACGGTGCTCACCACTCTGTGCTGCAGGGAGGGTGTTATGACAAGCCCCTAGCCTCGGTTTTTCTTGGGTTTGTGCCGATATGTACAGGTTGCATAGAAAGGTGGTGCAGCACGGCCATGTGCGTGTGTGCTTGCAAACACAACTGTGTGCATTAAGGGAATGGGCAAGACGGGCGTGCGGGTCATTCTGTCCAGATTTGCAACCGCATATTTGTCTTTGTTTCTGTCCTGTGAGATATCATTCAGCAGGGCAATGATCATGAACGGGCCTCACACCTAAAGCTTTCACTTGGAAGGCGGTAGACGGTGGGTGCTTCTGTTGGTGCTGCCTGGTGTACTGCCAAGGCGGCCTCTGAACCAATCGTAAGCTACAGCATCATTTCTTGCGTATGTCATTAGCATGTTGCAGGTGCAGGACTTGCTGTGGGGCTCGTGCTGCGGGTACCCTTTTTATCCTTGCGCGATCGCGCATCATCACTTGCAAGCAGTCTTGCTATTTGTTGGATCTTCAGGCAGGCTGTCTGTCACCCATGATACGGATGGTGGCTGCTTGCCACTTCATGGGATGGCTTGACTTCTTTTCATCTTCCTTCCTTGCTGTTCTACCCCAGCACAGGGCTCTGGTGCTGTGTGCCCTCCTAGCCGGGCAGGCTGTGCATGACATGCATGCACTGGCCGTGCACTTGGTGGCACAGGCACAAAAATTGTCTCTTTACTGCTTCATAGTACACGACCTCGTGGCTTAGCGGGTGCATGGCGTTGAAGGCAGCACATTTCATTTTTGCAGGCGCTGCCACCACGGTATTCCGTTGGGGGTGCAATGCCAATCAGTTGTGCATGGGACCTGCCACAGCAGGCTGGTCGCCACCTCATTTGGGTTTGAAGCTTGGGTGTATCTTTACATTTGGTCGCCGTTGTTCATCACTTGTACTTTAGATGTGTTTGTTTCTTGTACGGTGTCATTCTGTGTAACACTGCTGTTTGCATTCAGCACTGGACTCGGGACCCACTGCAGCTTGAACTGCTGCTGATGCCAGTGATGAATCATATGGCTGGGTGACTGCCAGCGATTGCAGCCTGCTTTGAACACAGCGGCAGGGTACATGCCAGCGCCGCAGCCTGTATTCAGCTGTCATTGACCATGTCCAACCTCAGACCCGCCCCTCACGCAGCCATGCCTGCTGCTCCGGTGAATTACATGCAGCCAAGGACTTTCAGCGCTGCCCGCCGTCCCACAACCATTGCATGGCTTGGGAAACATGATGGCACATGGCTTGGGGAACAGCATGTTCATGTTCATATTCATGTTACACGAGCCTTCAGCCAGTCACGAAACAACCTCCTTGCCAGGTGCCTGTCGCAGCATGCCAGCAGCAACACAGACCATGCTGCCCCGATGCCAACATGTTCATGTTCATGTTACACAAGCCTTCAGCCAGTCACGGCCTGATCAGCATTGCACGCTCCATAGCGTGCCTTACAGCATCTAGCATCCCGACGTCACAGCTGGTACAGCACACGCTGGTGCTCCTCCCCCTCGTCATAACTTCCTTGCCCAACCAACTCCAGTGCCACTGGCCTCCCTTTGGACACCCCAAAGATGACGACCTCCCGGTATGGCTTATTATCGGGGGGCGCAAACGTGATGGTGAGCCGCTGCGTCTTGGGCAGCTTCAGGCCGCGGCCCGCGAGTAGCCCATGCGCCGGCTTGACCTTGAAGGGGCCGAAAGATGCCTCACTCTGTGTGACTGCCATGGTGTGCGCGTCTTCTGGCTTGCAGTACTTGGCAGGTGTGGTGCCTGAGGTGACGGCCCATAGTGCGTCCACGAGCGTTGGGTTGAGCAGTGTGACCTGAGAGTGAGGTGAGGGTGTGGGCATGGAGCGGATGAAATGCAGCGGTGGAGGAGTGCGGCTCTGTGAGCAGCTCTGCAGCCTGCAACCCCAGAAGGTTGCTGCGCCTCTGCAGCCCTTGCCCAGCAAAGCCCAGCCCCTGAAACCCTAACCCTAAAGCACTGTGACACCTGTCACACACGCCCAGCGCCCCTTTCTCTCACCACCTCACACGCCTAGCACCCCCATCCACACCCTGAACCAGGCCATGCAACAACCTGTCCAGCGGGACCGCCCTGCCGCCCACCCCTCCCACGCGCCCCTCACCTCCAGTGCCTTGGGGCTCTGCACGTGCACGCGGCCGAACACAAGGGGCATGGCGTCGTCGCGCGCCGTGGGCCGCGCCGCAGCCCACAGCTCATCGGCGCTGGGGCCAGGCAGCCGGGAGCCGCCCGGCCCTGGGAACACCACGGTGCGGCTGGTGGTGCCCAGCTGCCCTGTGGACCCAGTTGCAGTGGTCCCAGCTGCACCCACAGGGCCCAGGGGTGAGCCAGACAGGAGGGTGAAGGGGGACGGCGGGGTGGCCACTGGCCGTGGGTGTGCGGCTGCACTAGGCCCCGCGAGGGACCCCGCGCCTGATACGCGTGCTGCACCATCCGCTGTGCCTGACCCGGATGGTCGGCCCGCGCCCTCGGCGCGCCCTCCGCCCCCTCGCCGTCCGGCCCCTCCGCCTGGGCTTGTGTTTCAGCCGGCGGCGTGTCAGGCCGTGGCACCAGCTGCTGCGCGTGCCGCACCTCCAGCGCCGGGTGCAGGATGTGGCCTGACAGCGGCAGCTCCTGCACGTCCCCGTTGGCGTACGTCGCCACCAGCTGACCTTCGAGGTTGTAGTCCTCACGGTGCTCCACCTGCGTGTGTGCGCGTGTGCATGTGTGGGTGTGCCAGCACACACGTGCATGTGCATTTGCCACTGGCTGCATGCATCGTGGAAGTCATGAATACGATGTGTGAGCGCCCATGATTGTGCATGATCACATGATTCATATCATAAGCCTACGTAAGCGGCTGGCGGATGATGCCTGTTGCAGCAAAGAATGAGCATGTGGAAAGCCCACCACGTGTGCATGTGCTGGTCAGAAAACGTGAGGCGTAGGCATGCTGCCCATTGCCCAGCCCTTAATGCTGCACAGCTGCAGACCAGCTGTGTGCACCACTGATACCATAAGAGCTGCACAGTGTGCACACATAGCGCACGCCCAGCCACACAAACCATCTAGTACGGCACGCATGTACACACCTTGGGAGGCTTAAACTGTATCGTGACGTCGACGCACTCTCCAGGTGGCAGGTACACCTGGCCCTCTGACCACCGTGTGGCAGCTGCTGCAGCCGCCTGTGCCGCAGGGTCCGCGGTCGAGCTGCCGGGGGGCGCTGCATGTCAGCCAGCCAGTCGACCATTCAGCCATTCAGTTAGTCATCCAATCAGTCAGTCAGTCAGTCCGTGACCATGAGGGTTGCTCAGTTAAGCCAGTCAGCCGGCCAGTCATGTCACAGAGGCAGCAAGCAATAACCACAGCCAATCAGCCAGTCCCTGGATGACTTTCGGCCAATCAAATGGCCACATAGCCAGCCAGGGCACAAGGTGTCAACCAGCAATGGAGAGAGCGGGCAGGCATGTGGGGCACATGTAGCAAGCAGGGCAGCAGCAGGCC
>QAXD01000145.1:10980-48403 GCA_004335575.1 Haematococcus sp. NG2 | reverse complement strand
CACACACACCCACACACCTGTGAGGCCAGTAGTCCCCCGGTACATGACCGGGTCCTGGGGAGCAGAAGGCACTGCGGACAGCAGCTTGAACGGGCCCTTCGTATCCAGGGAGAAGATGAGCGGGCACGCCTGCAAGCCACCACAGCATCACAGGTTCACAGCACAGCACATCAGCCGAGCGCATGCGCACACCCCGGCTGCGCGGCAAGCAGTTGGCAGGCATGATGCAAGGGCACAGAGGGGCCGGAGCAGCACCCCAGCCTGATGCACCTGCTCCCCTGCGCGCAGACACGCCACATGTGCCACAGCCAGGGTCAACCACCGACAGGGGAGAGGTGCACACGCACCTGCAGGTTTGTGAGTGTGATGACGTGTGAGAAGGCGGGCGCGTTGAGGGGCGTGGTGGAGGTGCACACCCATGCAAGCTCGCTGTGGGCATCAGGCTCCAGCCGGGAGGTGACCGAGGACGCGGACAGGTTAACGCGCAGCGGCTGGAGCGGCGTGGGTGGCATGCCGGCATACGGGTGGAACACGCCGGACAGCATTGCGCCGCACCCCTCGCCCCACTCGCCTGCGTGGAGGCATGGAGGGAGAGAGAGAGTAGGCAGGGGGTGGCGAGCATGTTGCCAAACGCCCCTCAAGATAGCTGCATGTGATGTGAGGATGCACAGCAGGACTGCCAGGGGCGGGGCTGCGATGGGGCGCAAAGCGCAGGGCACCCGCTTCCTTGCCGGATCAGGGCCCACATCGATGCTGCTGATGAGGGTCAGCGTGGGGCCCATAGTCAGACCATGGGCGCCACAGTACGTGCCATTGTGCCCCACACGGACACTCACCAGCAGGCCACAGCTTGAGCGACAGGGGCACCTCGGGGCTGAAGACGCGCTGCACCCCCTGCAGGTAGCCTGCATGCCGTGCAGGGCGATCCGACACAAAGGTCACCTTGAAGCACACTGACTCCCCGCCTCGGATGACCTGCAGCCAGTTGTTCGGTCGGTTGGGTGTTAGGTGGGTGGGGTGCAGCGCGTTTACATGACGAGCATGACGGGTGGGTGTACTCACAGCCTGCATTGGTTCCTGCTGCAGTGTGCTGCAGACCGTGGTGGTGGCAGCATGCAAACCTGATGGGAACGAAGCTGCAGTGCCCGGTCTGGGAGGTGGAGGGGCACAACACACAGGTGCAAGGATGACACAAGCCTGCTATGCTACGAGCCATGCACGCACCGCATCCGCCGGCTCCACCACAAAGGGCGCGGTGTCGGGCGCTGCGTGCGGCTCCAGTTTGAGTCGCACCCACTGGTTGCTGGCATCCTCCCCACCCTCACTGTCCCCTCCTCCCAGCAGGCCTTGAGAGGCGGAGGATGCAAGGGAAGCCTCCCCCGTGATGGGGGGCGGTACAGGCGATACGGCGCCCACCAGGCCTGCTGCCCCTGTACCGCCACTGACCCCTGTACTGCCACTGGCCCCTGTACTGCCGTTGAGCCCTGTACTGCTCACGGGAGCAGTACCAGAACCGGTAACCCTGGGCGTGGGTACGCCCACCGTGGCTCTCGATGGCTGGGAGGACAGGAAGGACGCGTCCCCCCCCATGCCGCAGCCTCCGAGACCGGGGAACCCTTCGTCTCCCAGGGTCACAGTCTCGAGCTTGACGTCAAAGATCTGGGCCTCAGGCCGCTCACAGTCCCAGTCGTCCTGGTACCGCATGAACGTCCACCCCAGGTGCATGTCTGCGCAGCAGCCCCACCAGCCACAGGGGAAGGGCGTGTGGGCACGGGTTCCATGCTGCAAGCATCGCTGCAAGCATCGCTATGGCACATGCTGCGCCCGGCCTGTGACTCCAGCACCTGTTCATGCACAAAGAGGCCCCCGCTGGCATGCAGGATGCTTTGGCACATACAGTGTGCGCACAGGCCCTGCCACATGCATGCGATCCAACTGACCATGTGCACAGCACACACACCCGGCACAAAACAAAACCATCAGGCACACACCTAGAGAGCCGGTGTTGAACACGTAGAAGGTGCGCTGCAGGGCTACGCCCGCAGGCAACGCCCCAAAGTCCAGCCGTGTGCACCACTGCTCGCCACGGCCCTTCAGACCCGCCACCAGCACGCGCTCACGCTGCACAGCCAGCGGGGTCCCTGCGAACCATGTAACATTGTGCCCACACTGCGCTTCTTAAAAAACAGTGAAACAGATGTGTCGTCATGCATCTGCATCTGCACCATACCGTCCTGCTGGCATGTCCACACCGACTCCATCACTCTGGCTATCAGCTCCTTGTTCAGCCCAGTGCAAATGTAATATGGCACGTGCATCATCAGGAGGAGCACAAGCGCACCCGTGACACCGACGCGGATGGGGATGTCCTTGGAAGGCAATGCGCCCACCTGTGGCCAAACCAGGCAACACACTGCCTGTTGTATGAGTGCGTGCTCCCACATCCCCAACGATGCTTACAACCAAGTGGCACAGCTGTGTACGGCTGATGCACCTATGTGCTGAGGGACGACTGGCTACTTCTTGGCGGCAGGTCTGCCATCGTGCATGCATGCACTTTGCATACTGCAACATTGGTAGCTCATGGGCTGCGCATTGTTCCCCTACAGTACAGCATACCCGTTGACATGCCATGTACCAAGGGCGTGCACCTGTGCCGCTTTCCCACACCGCTGCATGTGTGCATGAGCGCAGCCGGTGTGCACCACCAGGGCAACATGCATGCCCATTGCGTGCGCGTGCTCCACCCTGCGGCAGTGCACGCCCCATGCAGCCCACCTTGACATGCAGCACGTCAAAGTAGTCGCCGCACATGTCGTTGAACATGGACACCTGCAGCACGGCGCGGCCCCATGCCTGCAGCCCACACGTGGGTGGGGTGACGCTGATGGCCAGCCCCTTGGACCCCAGCACCTTCTCTGCATCTGCCTGCGGTTGGTGCAGTTGCGAGGAGGGGCTGCTTAGGACTGCAATCATGTGGGGATCCAGCTGGGGGGCGGGGGCCCGTTGGAGGGGGGGTTGTTGGGTGGGGTGGGAGGGGATGGAGGGGCAC
Source organism: Haematococcus sp. NG2 (assembly GCA_004335575.1). Classification (NCBI taxonomy): domain Eukaryota; kingdom Viridiplantae; phylum Chlorophyta; class Chlorophyceae; order Chlamydomonadales; family Haematococcaceae; genus Haematococcus; species Haematococcus sp. NG2. The sequence goes on along the minus strand of QAXD01000145.1, from coordinate 45,351 downwards.
AGGAGCCAATGTTTAAGGCAGCAGCCAGAGACAGCCAGAGCAGCATCCCCTCCCACGCATCAGCAGCCCCTTGCACGTCGCAGCGGCCGAATTGACCCCGCACTGACCTAAACCCTAAACCCTAAATGGCCACAGAGGCGGCGGACCTGCATGCGGCGCGTGGAGATCATGGCGTTGCCGGCTGGTGCACGGAATGGCGATGTTTTCTCGCGCTCTCCATCCAGCCTGATGGGGGCATAGCGGTGCGGCTTGGGCCCCTTGGTCAGCGAGCCAGGCGGTGAGGCTGCACACGTGGGGAGCGCGGTGTGAGGCAGTGTGGTGTGGTGCTTGCATGGTTGTGTCAGGGCTGTTCCAGTGTAGCAGCAACCTCGGAAGCAGCACTGTTCACGCACAGGATTGTGTACAGGTTCAGCTCCAGCACAACGGAGTCAAATCAGGCTAGGGAGGCATTATCAAAGCAGCAGCAGACCCAGACATGCACACTGAGCATTTACTATCAAGGTGGACTCAGACGCCTAGTTTACTGCGCCCCATCCTGTGTCCCAGTGGCAAATTACCCTGAAAAGACCCAAAGCCGTATCAGGCTCAAACCCTGAGCTGACAAGCTCGCCACCCACCCACCCACCACCCCTCCTGCACCCCACCCAGCCGTCACACGTCATCACACCTGCAGCGGTGCCAGGGGGCGGTGGGCCTGCCATGGTGGCGGGTCCCCGCCGCCCATTAGGCCCCCCGTGAGTGAGGCTGCCAGACAGCTTCCCCACATCTTCCACCCCGAACGCATCCAGCCACGTGCGCAAGGAGGTGGGGATGGCCGTGAGGTTGGTGACCACCAGGTACCTGTGAGCAGATGTGAGTGTAAGTGATAAGACCCGCCCGATGCTGTTGGAACGTGCTATACCCAAGCAGGAGATGCGAACTGGGAAAGGTACGAGTCACAGACACACCGCATGCACAGCACTGGCCAAGTGGTGCACGTCGCGAGCGCGGTTTCCGATGAGCCACACCCCCTGCCAACACACGCTGTTTGCTACCGGTATGCTGGCAATGGCCTAGCCCGGCATCCCTTCACCCCTGCCCTGCAATCAACCACCCACATGTGCCGCGTGTCCCCAAGAGGCACCGCCTCGCCAAAATTGGCAACGTGGTGGCGCTGCCGCGGTGGCCCGCCCTGCTCCCCGCCTGCTGGCTTGTTCGCAAGCTTGGAGTTGGGCCCCAGCTTCACCAACACTTCAGGCGGCAGGTGCGCTGTGTGAAGTTAAGCAAACACAACAAGCTCCACTCGTTGGATGCTCACCAGCATGCAGGAGTGAGACACAACTGGTTGTTCACAGGCACAGACAATCCCCGTCTCATGCCGAGCATGCAAAATGCAGCTCGCCCTGGTTCTTCCTCCATCGCCCCCGCCAATAAACTGTGTGTATGTGTGTGTGTGCGCGCGCGCGCACACACACCAACCCACTGAATGCTCAACACACAGTGTGCACATGCACCCCCACTCACTCATGCCTTGGAAGTTGTCCACGTCGTCCCGCCGCCGCCGTACGCGCGGGTCTGACTGGGCAGCAGCCCATGCATGGTACTGCTCCGGCGTGAGCAGCTCGTAGTGCACGTCCAGGTCACGGGCAGTACAGTTGAGGGAGAAGGCGGCGGGGAGCGGTGCACCCTCCAGGTCACACACTCCGTAGATGGTGATGGGGCCGGCGACCAGCGGTGTGAACCGCACCTGCACCTCCACCTCCTCACCTGCACCCAGCACCAGGTTGGGGTAAACCTGGAACCCTGCACCCTGAACCTTTCCCATCAATGAGCAGGCGCATCTGTCAGCGGGAAACACGTGCACCAGCTACTGCGAGGTGGCTGGGGCTCTGAACACCAGAACAAACACACAGCAGCAGCAGTATCCACACACGCCATGCGTGCATGCCGTACTACGCCACGCATGCAACGCAAGGCCTGCCTCGCATCATGTGCACAGTTGCCGCACCTGGCTCCAAGGTGCCGACATCCGGCCGGATCTTGACCTCTGCCCTTGGACCCGGTGCCCCGTCAGGCCCCGCCCCCGGCACCTCATCCCCCGGATGTGCCTCGGGGCTCCATCGGAAGTCCACCGGCAGCAGCGACAGGTTGCGAAGCATGAGCGAGAAGCGGCACATGACGCCCACAAACGTGGCCCCCAGGTCCACCTTGGGCCGGGAGATGGCCACAGTGGGAGTGACGACGGCGGCAAACGCCTCGCAGCACGCGATCGACGCCTCGTTGCCTGACACCACGCGCACCACGGACCTGGGGGGGCACCCAAAGACAGGGCCAAGTGTGGTTGTGGACGAGCAGAGCGCGTTGGGAGGGTGCAGAGCTTCGGAGCAGCAAGGAAATTGTGGGGAAGGTGGTGCGCGAGGTGCCCAAGCCCTCGCACCTCCACCCCACAGGGCGCTCTTTCCCAGTCACATCACAAGCCAGAGGAGCCTGCGCCTCAGGTGCATACAAGCACCAAAGCGCAGCACGTTAACTCGCGCGCCAGGCCCCTCAGCCCTCCTACCTGTGCGCGCCTCCTGACAGCGCGTGGCACGTCACCTCCACCTCCACCTCCTCCCCAGGGCCCAACGTGCCACAGGGCGGCCAGAAGGACAGGTGTGTGGTCTCACCCGCACCCTGACCTGTGCCCTCCGGCTGTACCGCCTGTGCCCCAGCCGCGCCACCTGGGCTGCTCAGGCGCGCGCGTGTCAGCGACCGCTGGCGGTCCGCACGCATCGCCCCCGCGATCGCATCCACTTGCGCTGGGGACTCCCCGGATCCCGCAATCGTGACGCGCGCGCGAGGTAACACCTCTCCTGCCGCCCCTGCGTACGCTGCCCCGCCTTCTAGTGGGGGTGCAGGGCCAGGTGCAGGGCCGGCTTGTGCACCTGTTGCAGCACCTTCCCCTTGCACCTGCTGCGTAGGAGGCCCAGAGAGGGCCCCCACCTCTTCAACGCTCCAGGAGCAGCTGCAGGTGCCGCTGATGTTGCGCAGCCGCAGCGTGCGCACTGCTGTGCCTGCCAGCCGCACCAGCCCAAAGTCGACGCGAGGGGTCATGAGTTCAACACGGGGTGCCTCCACTTTCGCGACCACACTCAGCGGCAGTGAGGGCCCATGCGCCACATGACACTGCAGCAGTCGCTCCACACGCCCAGTGCGCTCGTCTGCACGGAACGTCACACTGAGCTCTGTACTGCCCATAGGCGGTACAGTGCCGGAGGACGGCTGCACCGAGACCAGGTCATCGATGCCTGCATGCACATGGCAGCGGACAGATGGCTGTGGCATGTGCATGGGAGATGATGCAGTCTCCCACAATGAGTGCGTCCCCAGCATGGCATGCACCCCAACCGCATCGTAGCTGTTCCCTGTAACCCTGCAAGGCCACACGCAGTAACACATCACAAGAACCAGACACAGACCCAACCACCGAGCCGCTGACATACCGCACATCGCCCTTCACCGCACATCTCCACCACCACACCTCGCATCACACCGTATGGCGTGCATCGGGGCGCGTCCCCATGCGTCCCACAACCCACCTTCGAACGTGAACTCGGCAGGTGCACGGCTGGGGTTGGCCAGCGCGACGATGCGGCTGAACACCGCCCCTGGGTACAGGCCCCCAGGCACAGCGATGTGGCGCGGTGCGAGCTGCAGCTCCAGCTGCGCCCCCACACCTTCCATCCCCACCTCCAGCACCCCCACGTCGCAGCACGGCTCCCCATGCCCCGGCAGCCCTTTGTCCACCTTCAGCTGGGCCCAGCACACGTAGCGCTTGATGCTCCTGGGCAGGAAGGTGATGGAGAACTCGGCCACCTCCCCCGGCTGCAGCACACCTTCTGGGGGTGAGATGTCAAACCCAACATCGGGCTCCATGCCCAGCGCCAACAAGTCGACCTGGCCCTTGGGTCCCTGCCCCGGCAGGCCATAAGGGTGGGGCAGTGACAGCTGTGACGAGTCCCCACCCAGCTGTGACACCGCGGCCAGCGCTGCGTCTGTCAGGGGTGTGGTACCGCGCAGCTGTGTACCGTCCGTGTCCGCGTCGGCAGCACCGGCTGTACCACCAAGCCCCAGGCCGCGCATGTGGCCTGCAGTGGCTGCAGCCATGCGGCCCCCTCCTGCGGCGAAGTCCATGTACTGCGGCACAGCCGGTGCCTGCTGTGGCTGCTGCCCCTGCACGCAGTCCAACGGATGACCCACGCAAGGTCCAGAGATGAGCCTGCCACCGATGGAGCAGCACCACAACGCAGCACAGAGCAGGGCAAAGCAGGCCACCCCAGCACAGCTGGGCACCATGGCTTGCGGAGGAGCATGCGCATGCGTGATGCCATGCGTCGCACCTGGTTGAGTTGGGCCACGTCCACGCCCAGTGGCACGTTGAGGGGCTTGGGCGCGCGCGTCTGCGGCAGGCTGGTCATGTACCACTTGAAGGGGAAGGGCAGCGTGGTGGTGTTGCGAACCGCCACTCGGCGCGTGAAGCCGGAGCCCGGGACGACGTGCCCAAACCACAGCGGCATGTCCAGCATCGCGGCGGCAGGGGGCACCTCTTGTGCTGCAATGTCCACCCCGCCACGCGTGATCACAGCGGCTGGGCCCATGCCCGCCCCTGACACGCGCTTAACCACGGGGGTGCCTGACGCTGACGCGCTCTGCCCATCCACATGCTCCAGCTGCACATCCACGTCTGAGGCCAGGCCACGCAGCGTGAACGACTTGACCTGCGTGGGTTTGCAGCGCGTGCAGCGTCATCAGGCATGTCGCGCAAGCGATCCCGCAAAGTACACAGAGTGCAATGTGCGCGCAGCAGACTATGCCCACAAGCGGCTGTGGGTGCGCAGTGTACGGCCAGCAACAGTGCACTGGGCCCACAGATTCGAGCTGCTGCACGTATCCTGCTTGCAGCGGCCACGAGCGTCATAAAGGCATGAGCTGCAGGCACACCGCCATACAACACAAGCAGGCCATGGCCATAGGTGGCAGGATGATGACACCCTACCTGGCAGTTATCGCATACGATGACAAAGCCCTCCTCATGCACCCCCATGTCGTGAGGCTCGTACCCCACACTCAGCACCGCCTCAGTCCCAGGGGCCAGGTCAAAGAAGAGCGGCCACACCTGCGCAGTGTGTGAGCAGCACGTGAGGCAGGCTGGGTGAGGCAACAGAGCTGGGCGAGGCACCAAGGGATGACAGCGTATGGCGGTGTTCTGACACAGTGTTATGACACCGCCATGCAAGAAACGCTGTATTGAGCCTGTCATGACCGGTCCTCAGAAGCAGCCAGAGTGCAGGCCATGGAGTAACCAGTTTGCTCACCTGCCTGAATGCCCGAAACCCCCTCCCAGCCCCGGCACATGCAAGCATATGGAGACCCATGTGCTCGCACCTGGAAGGGCCCAATGGTGGCCAGGTCGTGAGGGGCTGATGCGTAGTGCGTGGGCCACAGCGCAGCAGGGATGACCCGGAACCGGCCCTGGCCACCCAGGTTGTGGAACCGGAACTGCCGCACCTGTGGTGCAGCACGGCAAGTGGACGGCATGAGCAGCAGTAGCAGCTCGCTATACATGTAGAATTGCAGATGGAGGCGCAGCCGTTTCCGCAGTCCAAACCCGGGGAACCAGGCACACAAACTGGCGACTTCTATGACAGTGCGGCGAGCGCGCATTGCACATCGAGCACACACTATGGGCTCAAATGACAGCGGACTGTGCAAGCGGCCCATCAAACTGTGAAAACAACATGTTGGGCGGGCAGGGGGCGCACCTGGCGGTTGCCACACACCACCTCCCCCACATGCAACTCGTTGGGGAGTGTGAGCATAGGAGCCGGGCGCCGCGCCTTCAGTGCCACACTGCAGTGGCAGCACACACAACAGGACAACCATGATGCACCAGTGTGGGGCACCAATAGGTGGACAAAGGCGATGCAGCTGTCGATGGCATCAGTCAGGCACGACACTCGCAAGGGTGCTGCCCGGGCCACAACAGCACACAGCAGGGGGGCTGAGCATCAGTGCTGACTGCATGGGCAGGCCAGAGCCAGCAGCCCGCAGCGCAGCATTTAGGGTTTAGGGTCAGGGTTTTAGGGTTTAGAGTTTAGGGGCCTGCACCTGAAACGTGAGGACGCCGTGTCCACCACAAAGCAATCATCATAGTCTGCAAGGCTGTCAGGCGTGAACCGGATGTACACCTCGGCTGCCATGCCAGGCGCTATGGCCCCTGAGTCCATTGGGAACCGCGGCATGGACATGTGGAAGTACTGCGAGGCTGGCGGCAGCACACGCAGCCCACGTGTGACGGCCGTGACGTTCCGGATCCGTACCGCCCGCGTGTACACAGCGCCCACATCGTACTCCGTGAACACCACCTGGTGTGGCAGTACGAGTGGCCAACAGCAGTGCAATGGTGTGAGAGTGCTGCAGTATGTCGGCGATGTGCGTTATGTTCAAGAAGAAGTTGCTGACTCCAACCATAACACAGCAGCGGATAACCTGAACTGCAGGGCCCTGTGTCTGGTCACCAGATTGAAGTGGCCCCACCCTTCACGCAGGCATGCGTACTGTGCCTGAAGTTTTAAGCGGCGGCCTGGAACCTCTTCTGCTTCTACCACAAATAACCAGCTGCCAGGCACACCATCGCTCAGGTCCCTCACCTCTCCCGGCTCTGCCACAAACACGTTCTCTGGCCGCGCCGTCATGTCACTCTTGATCGGGGGCTTGGGCTTGGGCTTTGGGCTGCTGCCCTGCTCCTCGCCCCAGCCCCCGTCCGATTCCCCCACCCCCCACATGGGCGCGGGCTTGTACTGCTCCTTCAGCGCCTTGACTGCGGGAGGCAGCGGGTAGCGTGGGTTGCGCAGGAAGGACAGCTTGTGGTGCATGCCAGCAATGATCTTCTTCTCCAGGTCGTACTGGGAGGGCGGCATGCGCAGGTCCTGCACGCGCCGCCGCTCCTCACTCTCCGCGATGCGCTCCGCGACCTGATGGCGCCGCATTACAACATGTACACATGTGTGAAAGCTGTGAACCCACTGACATGACGCACTGCATACTGCACTTGAATAGCCAAGCCAGCCATACACGCCAAGCGCCCCTTGCTGATGTTGCACCGTGCACCGCCAGCAGCAACGTTGATGGAGTCGTGCAGCTGCAGGTGAGGCTTGAGCAAGGCCTGCTGCCCTCTGCCATGCCACTACCGGGGAGGGGACACAGCAGACCAGTACCACATGGATCACACATCTCACACACGCCACACACATCACACCCCACATCATCACACCCCACATCATCACACACCCCACACACACAACACACCTCCTCAGGGCTCAGGTGTGGCCACTTGCGTTCTGCAAGGTACGCCTTGGTCACACGCGCCATCTTCTCGGGCGGCAGTATGGTGGACTTGCGGGACTGCAGACAAGACCACGGGGGAGCATGAGCTGTGTGTGGACTGCGTGGCCCGCTTCTCAGATCTGGGCCTTGACCCTCATCACAATGGGGCCGCGGGTCCCAGCAACAGGTGGGAGGTTCATGCAATCTCCAGGTTTGCAGCTGCCCCGCCCAACCCACAACCACACATCACATACAGCGCTGCGCCTGGTGGCAACCACCTATCCATCCTACCCCGTGCTGCTGTTGCAACTGCCGCTGCTGCTGCGCCTGCTGTGCACCCACAGTTGACATATGAACTATGTGGCTGTGCACACCTTCATGTTGGCTGTGGTTGCGAGGTAGTTGGGGGCGATGGATGTGTCGTTGTATTCGTAGGTGCGCGGTGGGTTCAGCACCTCCTGCATGGCGGTGGGGCGATGACAGCAGCATACCAGATGGTGTCAGCATGTGCATAGTACCTGCAATGGCTGGTGTGAGCCAGCTGGGAGGGGCAGCCACGGTACCAAGGAGCACTGGAACGAAAGACGGAGCTGTGCAGCACGTTCCACCCCAACCGTCCAAGCTCTTGGCACCGTTGAAGGCAAGTATGCTCTCTCATCATTGATAACATGTGCTATCTGTCCTCCCTCTCTGCCCTGTGCACTCAGGTCTGTCCACCGGTACCCCTGCCCCGCTGCACATGACCAGCTGCCAGGGAGCCATGTTCGCACACCTGTGCACGTAGTGCCTGGTACTGCCCCATGATGGTCTTGGGGTTGACCAGCCCCCCGCTGACGAGCTTGCTGGAATCCAGTGTGAGGTGTGAGGGGCGCATGGGCAGCCCCGTGGTGCGCCACGCTGGCGTGAACTCTGCAGCGTCACACATCATGCATGGGTGGCCGCGTGGACAGCGCTGGGTGGTCCACAGTGTGTTGTTTGTGAAGCCACCGACCCTCTGCCTCACATTCCGCACCCACAGTCCACAATCCACTCACAAATCGCACATGTGCCCCGCGTGATACAGCATGCCACCAGCAACAATGTGCGCGCTCGCCATGCAGTGTTGAGTGCACACGCGCTGAATGCCTGGCGTGAGCTGGCCGCTGGGTGCTCCGCAAGCAGCTGCTGGCTGGCGGTTAACACGCACCTGCATCAGCCTGCGCCAACGCGCGGGCCTCAGCCTCCTTCGCCCGCGCTTCTGCCTCATGTAAGTACGCCTCAAGCTCATCCGCCCCCATACGCTTGGTTTGGAACTGCGTGCCAAGCCACACATGTTTGCACGGCATATATGGCTCGCTAATAGCTCGTTGACGTTTGCTGCAGCGTACTGATGCACCCGCAGGTGGGCATGCAAAGCATAATGTACACAGTGCCATGGCCTTGTCATGCAGCACTCATGCACAGCTTCGAGTACGCATGCGCTCGTAGCGTCATCGCGGCGATGGCACGTGCCCATGCAGCGCGCATCTCACCGTGCCAGTGATGTACTCGATCTTTTCCGAGTATGCGTCATATTGACTGGCAGGAGCGCCTTCGTCCAGCCCGTGATTCACACTGGCAGGTAAACTGGGTTGGGGTGCTCCTGCATCTGCAGGCTGCTGTGCTGCAGGGTCCGGCACATCTTCCACGCCCGAACCTGCATAGAGCTCCGGGAAATGTGCTGCAAGGACTGACTCCATATCTAAGCTGCCCTGGTTCCCATATTAGAAGGGTCGAAGGAGTGCCCTCAGACAGGGCTGACTGCCCTTATGCTCTGAGAATATGATCTAACAATGGCCTAATCATCGTGGTTGCAGAGCAAAATTTCCCAATTGAGCACATGTCGTCGACAAGACGCATTCAAGTCCATGTTGCCCATCTAGAGAACTATCAAAACATAAAACGAGCGGGTACGTAAGAGTACTGAGTTAGTTAGTTCGGTTCACGCGGACTCGTGGACTGAACCGTCGGATACTGCGCTGTTCTCGCTTTTCTCAGCAGCAAGGCCAGTAATGGACAAACTGGAGGCAGGCTGCCCTCACATCCATCTGGTGGTACTGCCTGGACCCTTCACATCCCGTAAGCCCTTGGCAGCCCACCGAAAGGCTTTGACGAAGCGTCCCACACCCCTCAATCCAACCAAAAAACATCTCCCGCCATCCAGAACGTTCTCCAGCGGGATCTCAGCTGGGTCCACGACGCCGGCAGGGACACGCAGGCCAACGCAGCCCTCCTGCGCCAGCGCTGCCGGCCTGCCATCCTCCAGGTCCTTAACCACAGGGAACGGCACATGCCACAGCGCTGAAAACCGCACTGTCACTGCCGCACGCCGCCCCTGGTCCTACTGCAACTCGTACCACCCCCCACCGGCTGGCCATATCGTTGGCCTCCAGCGCCTCTGGAGCGATGGCACGGTCGGGGCCACAGGAACAGGACGACGCCAGGGCAGGGCGGCCGTGAGAGACGACCATGTGCGATGTGTCACGCCGCAGGCTGTCCCGGACCGTCACACAACCGCGTCCACTACAGATAGGCCCAAACTCTTATCAATGTGCATCAACGCCATCAAGCACATCGATAAGACCAAACCCAGCCCCGTGGTGTAGTGAGCCAGGCTTGAAGGTTGCATTCTTTTGTTTGGATGTGATGCGGGCTGCATATATAGGCACTGGGCTGGTTTATCGACGAGACACCAAGCTATATCTTACCACAAGTCTGAACACAGTATCATGTATGAACACCCCAGCAGCCAACCTACCACCAAGTCAAGGGCCGTTTGTCTTCTTCATCCTCTTCCACTGAGCACACCTCCTTCTAATGTTCTCTGTCTAGGTAGCTACAGCTGCTGTTCAACGCACTGCGCCGGCACGGGACTGTCTAGACTTGACTGATCCTGGCTGTCTTTGCTGACCTTGGAGTCCGTTTGCAGTGTGATGATGGATATCTGATGGAGCCAGCAAGGATCACAGTATGTAACATGCCTCGACAGCCCGGGATACTGGGGTTAATTTCAAATTTCAGCCTGTGGCACTGTACAAACAATTCCTCAATGTATACACATGTTGCGCACGCGTTTGCAATGGTACAGCTGGAAAAACCATGCAGTGGCAGGTAAGCGCGCATCAGGACACCCAGCTAGCTGCGTATGCGCTATGCATGCATCGCCACAGTTGCCAAACAGACCCCACTCAGCACGTCCTGGGTTTATTCCCTCTCCAGGCGGGATGGATCCATGCAGCCATTCGCTTCTGCTGCCTCAGTGCCCAGCGGCAGATGTGCCAAAGCCGTAGCCAATGGCATATGTGGCTGCCATGGCCAGCCATCCACCGATGACCACACGCATGGCACCAACCAACACCTTGGCACCGCCCAGTGCAGCGCCAGTCAGACCAAACAGGGCCAGACCTCCAGTAGTGGCCAGAATGACAGACACCAGGCGGTAGCGCCAGTCTGACACAAAGGCACCCGCCAGCAGCGGGATGCCTGCACCCACTGTGAACGCAAGGCCGCTCACGACAGCAGCCTGCAAGTGCACGGCACAGCACAGCACCAACACATCACAGCTTTCAGTTGCGCAGCACAGTCCACTGACGATGTGTGGGACGCGTGCAGCCGATGGGGGCTTAGCATAGGCATCGTGACCATGGTAGCACCATGGTATGACAGATCAAATGGAATGATTGTGTGTTGGATGGGCAGGGCACATAGCAAGGCAGGCAAGCAGCTGTCTGCTAGACGTGCCTGCCCTACCCTCCGTACATTGCAGCACTGCACATCAGCCACATCTTATCTCGTGTAAGCCGGAAGGGTCACCATCGCAATAATGACACAAGAGTGGAGGCAGCAGGCACGGACCAGTGGGGCAGGGCAGGATGCGGGCCAAGTCATTCCCACCTGCAGCGGGTTGGACATCTCGTCCAGGTCGATGCCCAGCTCATCGCGTGCATGTGCACGGATCACGTCCTTGGCAGTCAGCTCCTCCGCCACTTGGCGTGCCAGTGCTGGTGACAGGCCGCTGCATGACACATAAACCAATTGTTTAAGCGCACACAAGCCAACAGCACGCCAACAGCATACCACACAATGCATGGACCGTCACCAGGCACAGCACAGCACACAACTTGTTGCTGCTGCAAGCCCAAGCATGCATCTAAGAAATCATGGAAATGCTGAGTTCAGCATGGTGCCTGATATGCCTGGACTCGACGTGACATGACCTGCGCACGTGCGCAGACATCCGTGCACATGATGCTCACCGGTTGATGTAGATGTCTGTCAGCTCCTTGAGCTCATGCGCCTGCGCCTCAGGGCCCTTGGCCTGGATGTCGTCAGCCACAACCAGGCACAGAAAGAAGAGTCTTGAGCACATCATTTGATCTCATGGCTGCCAGCCCTGGCCCTACTTGCCTGCTCACATTTCTCATGGTTTAAGGGACAACACGCAGCGTTGACAACATACGCTGCGACTGTAACAAAACGGAGTAACAAACCTGACCCTTACCTGCATGTCACGCTCCTTCTGGATGTCGGCTTCCTCGGTGTCACGCTGGCTGGACACACTGATGTACTCACCACAGGCCACTGCACATACACATGTCAGACACAATGTCGCACCGCAAGGTTTTGAGCGTATTTACTTGAGATGCATCATGCACAGAGACACAGGGCCGGCAGCAGCCTGATGGAGAGAGTGAGATGCCTTGACTATGCACAGGCATTGTAGGCAGACCTGGAGGTTTCCCTCCGCTTGGGTGTGGCATGCTCGCACTGTGAAGGGTATGGAGTTTGGCTGGGTGATGCATGGCCACCCGGCAGGCAGATCAATGCATATGCTTGCATGTGCAAGCACCCTATCTGCAAACTCGCAATAGAAATCACCCAGACAAAGTACTCACTGGACAGTGCGCCTGCGATCCATGCAGCCAGGCCTGCCAGGCGCATTGTGGTAATCTCCTCAGATCCACCAGCGACGCCCACCATCACAGAGGCCACAGAAACCAGGCCGTCGTTAGCTCCCAGGACGAATGCACGCAGCCAGGGCGAGCGGTGGGAGTAATGCACGTGCTCATCAAGTCCGTCCAAGGAATCGGATGCCAAAGTGGTGTCTGGGATGGAGTTTGCTTGCTCAAGCGCTTTGCCCGGGGTACCACCATGGCCCTGCGGCACACAGCAGGGCAAGCCACCAGCAAATGGATCAGGTAGCAGGGTAGGGCAGCATGTTGTATATGTGCCTGCCTGCCATCCACAGCAGTTAGCCAGTAGGGCCTCCAGCATTTGAAAGCATGCGAGCAGCGTTCAGTGCGCTGCAGCAGCCACGTTGGCATTCAGGATATGGCAGGGCGGCAGCAGGTTCCGTGTCGCAGCAGGGCACGCACGCTTGTGGATTCGCTGTCCGGGCAATGTGCGGAGCAGTCTGCACAGCTTGTGGGATGACAAGATTGCAACGCAAAGCGCTGGTGTATGGTTCTGCTCGATACAAGCGCAGCAAGCGTGCACCGTCGCCTGGGCAGGCCGAATCCTGCTATGCTGAATCGGTGCGAGTACGGTTTCAGCCCCGTGCGCCTCACCAGGTGCGGAGCCTCCACGTCGGGGGCCACAGCAGGTGCAGGAGAAGTTGTGTTTTGTGGCGAATGCATGCTTGCGGAGATCTTAAAACTTGCAGACGGTGCAGAGTTGCTTCAGACACCACGGCGATGCAGAAATGTGCGCCCGAAGCGCAAGAAAATGCTACAAAACCAGGCCCACACCTCCTCAATGAGACCTAACCTCCCATGCGATGCCTATCTGATGCCCGGCTGGGCGCTACCCCGGTGCCTGGCACCACATGCAGCCAATGCAGCCCCATCGACTGACTCAGTCCAGCTGTGGGCCCTGCTGGTTTGGGTTTATGGTGGCGCATGGGCCGGTACATACGGGCAACCCATGCCATGCCCACCCTACACAAGTTTCCCTTCATGCATCTCACCCTTAATGCATCTCGCAATCCAGGCACTCAAGTACAACCGGACCGAAAACTACCTACAGATCTACATGAACCACACACCGGTGCCATGCGCCACATGGTGCTGCATGGGTACCATGCGCATGGCATGTTCACAGGCACCTATTGTAGGTTCAGGCACCCAACATACACACAGAGCTGCTGCCCGCAAAATGCTGTCGGCCGGCGCCGGGCAACGGTGCCTGTTCAGCCATGGGTGTTGGTGCGCAAAAATGCCAATGCGCCTGCCGAGATGCGAAAGTATCCTTTGGCTCAACGTGCTTTGAAGCTTGCAGACGTGATTATTATAGAATATGGCTCAGATTGCTGCAGGGCGATAACTCAGCAAGGACTTGGCTCGTGCCAGGCGCGTGCCGCACACGCCCCTGTCTGACTGTGCAAGCAAAGTGCATCCATCTCAGCCACGACACAGCGTTGGGTATGCCTTGCTGTCATGAATCGTGCGGTGATTAATAAACTTTGCAGGTGACCCCACAATCTTCAGCACCAATGCATGTGAACATGCTGTCACATGCATGTGCTCAGCAGGTCTGCAAGTGCTGAGGGCCCATACTTTCAGCTCAACACGTGCAGTGCCCGTCCTCCAGCGAGCACAGCAAGCAATGCAAGAGGAACAGCGAGCGGAAGAAGATTGTGCGCTGCTGCCGCCGTGCGGTCCATGTGTCTTTGCCGCCGCCGCCGCCGCTGCTGCTGCTGCTGCTGCTGCTGCTGCTGCTGTCTGTGTTTGATGCTGCTGCTGCTGCTGTCTGTGTTTGATGAGCCGCAGCCGTAACCCCAGCCGCAGCCGCAGCCACATTGCCAGCCCTGTGGCAGCTTGTGTCACAGCTGATCGCACGCCCCCACCGCCCTGCAGCTGCTGGCTGACAGCGAACTGCGCGGCGGCATTCATGCCTATGCAGGCATCCCAATCCATCATGCTGCAGTCCCAGGCCGTACGTGCAGTTCTCATACAGCGCGGCAAATGCAAGAAGTATTCCGTGGGTTCTGCGGTGGGTGCCGTGTTTGGCGCCCTGGCTGCGCCCTTCGCTCAAGGCAGGCAGTGCCGGTCGCGTGTAAGCTCGGCATTCGGCGCTCGGCTGCTCCCGCCCCCCATGCCTGTCGCTTGCGCCACACCTGCCCCCGCCATGTTCGCTGCACCCGATGGTGGTGGGGCACGCCGCATGGCTAGACCCTCAGCCAGCGCTGCTGCTGCGCTCTTCCAACCTGTGGCATGATGCAGTGTGACAAGGATGACGAGGAGGCGGCAGTTGCAGACGACCTGTTTGGGGCCGCACACGCTGAGCCGTGCCCGATGGATGCTGATGGTGGTAGGGCCACGGAGGCAGCCCCCAAGCCCGACCGGCCTGCCGGTAACCGGGACGAGGCCGAGCAGCGGCAGCAGGCCCAGATGCAAGTGGTGTCCACTGCGGCACACTGAATGCTGCATTCATGATGGCAAGAAGTCATGTGCATCAAGCAATTCCCGCCTGCGCCAAAGCGGCATCAGACCTCTGGTGTTGCAGCGGCACACTTGTGGCTGTGAAGGTGCATCATCTTACAGATGCTTGCATGAGCTCATTACCCAACGGAATGGATGTCACGCTTCTGGTGAAGCACGTTGAATAGACTCACGAATGCAACAAGGTTCAACATCAAGGCCAGACAACAATGCAATGTTAGGATGCGCGCCACAAAATAAGGATGAAAGAAGCATCAACTCAATCATGCCATGAATTAGTCTACACTGCACAGCTGCCGAGGACCATACATAAGTGCACAACATTGTGGTGTGCCACCCTTGTCACAGCATGCATACAGCCAAGAACATGAATCAGCCTTGCTGGGTTGCAGTGCATAGAATTCTCATCAAAAGCAGATACAGTATGCCCAACCCAGCAGCCAAGCGTTCATCCCCCTGCTCATCCCCTAGGGCATTCATAAGTGCCCAAAGTGCTGGAGTGCCGTATCAAATGTACCTTCTTGAATCTGCCTATGGCTCCCTTAGACATGAGCAGTGACAGCAACTTAGATAGCAGAGATGTTCAGCATTACCTGCCGCATCAGCCACACGTGTTGGAGGAGACGCGCCGATGCAGCAGCAGCACACTTCACACTGACTGCACATATCACAGTACAGTTCAAACCTTTAGCTTGAAAACACCACAACCCGCAATTGAAAACCATTCCTTTTTCAAAGACCCTTCATCATACCCCCGTCGCTGTGCGCAGGCCCTAGACCTGCTGCGGGCCGTGCCCCACTGCCGGCACTGGTGGATAGTAGTGCATAGGCGCAACTGGTACGTCTGTCACTGTCGGTACTGCCACCACCACCTGCTGTGGCACAGGGTTGCCGTACGGGTCCGTGGGTACTCCAGGATAGTATGCTGGCATGGGAGCAGCCGGCTGGGCATACGGGTCCCCGTACATCTGTTGCTGGGGCGGAGGGACTGGTGCAGGAACTTCCCCACCTGCGAACTTGGCGGGCTTGCCCCCATCTGCATCATCTCCAGGGCTTGGGTTAACACGGTCAGCAGCCGCACCCGTGAGACACGTGCACGCGCAGCAGCAGCCAGCTGCAGGTAGCCTATCCAGGCGACCCAGCAGCGCGTTGCCAAACCAGCCAAGCACCATCAGCAGCCAGCCCACAAACGTGAGCACGTTCCATGTCACGCCAAACTCGTCCGCCATAGTGCAGCAGATGAAGCCCTTGATGTGCACGTACACGGGGTGCAGCTGTGTGTAGGACGCCATGTCCAACAAACCATCCAGCGCGACCTGGGTGGCGTTGGCTGTGCTGTTGATGCGGGTCAACAAATCAGCCAGGTCCCCCACCGGCGTGTAGGCAGCAGTGATGGCTGCGGTGACCTGGGCCTGTGCCAGCTGGATCTGGCTCTCCACCACTGACACGTCCACGACGCCAGTCACGTTCAACACGGTGCGCACGTCACCGCCCTCGTTGAAGAACACGTACCTGTGCACAACACATGCCATGCACAACTCGCATCACCGACACATGATCAGCAGACTTCACTGACAAATGATCAGCATGTTTTACTGAGTAGCTGATAGCGAAAAAGTGCAAGGATACGGTACGTAAGGTGTGCGACTGCGCAGGTCTTGCAGCTCAGTGCAGCTTGAAATACGCATGAAAGACACGCCGATGGCGGGGCTGATGGCACATGGCCCTTGCGGCAGAAACAATCCGTGAGCGGCCATGCTGCTGGTACCCACCGTGCAACAGGTTGCATCTTGGTGCTGAGCTGAGCAATGACCACGGTCTCCACCGCGGGGCACCCATCATTGGCCCCCGTGAGCACCAACGCGCCCACGATCGCCAACAGGAAGTACAGCACAACCCACACGTACAGGATCAGCAGCATCTGCGGTACAGCAGCAGGACAGGTGTGAGATGCTATCACGCAGTACGCATATGAGCAGCTGCGGCAACTCGGGGCAACACATGCACCCAGCTGGACTGAGCCTGGCGCGGGCTTGGGTGCCCGAACTAGTCACGCAGAGCCAATGCAGGGCAAGCCAAGAGCACTTGAGCCACCTCAGCTGACCATGGCAACTCACAAATGCAATACCGCAGGGGCAGTTGATGACCGCTACGATGATGATGAGCAGCACGATGAGGATGGAGATACCGTACAGCGCCAGCTGCACCTTGTAGCGGATCTCACCCCAGTTGGTTGACTTGTCATACCTGCATGTGTGATGTCGCACATGATGATGTGCGCTCACTGCTGCTGGCCTGTCGATGCACTACAGTTGTGTGTCACAAGCCCAGAACCACGTGGCACACACAAAAGCAGATGCTGCAATTGGCTGAGGCAGGTGCAAGGTGGCCGCAGCCCCGTTACAACATGGCGTCGCAGCATGGTGAGATTCAAGTGGCATAAGCATTCAGCACCAGCCACTCACCAATCGTTGTGGATGTCGTCAATGCGGTTCACCACATCCTTGCGCAGGTTGCTGCTCACATCCTGCATGTCCCTGATTGTGGTGTTGGCGTCTGTGCGCGCCTGGCCCGCGTCAGCATACGCGCTCTCAACCGTGGTCAGGGCTGTATCGGCAGGTGCCAGCAGCTGCAACAGGCAGCGCAGGAGGTGAAAGAGCACGCAGCGGTGAGGCAGCAGCCACAGGAACCAGTTGTATGTGAACATCATGAGCGGTGTATGTAGCTCACAATGGCACCTATGTTGCAGGCACGTGCATGTATGTTTGAATGCAGCTGCAGGCAGCATTGGTGGCCTCATTGGAAAGATGGATGACACATGTGCCAGAAGGTGGATGGCTGAGGGCATGGAGATTGCTCACATTCGAGGCCTTGGGAGGGAAGCTGGCATACTTGGTGACCAGCGCACTTGCAGCAGTGACGTATACGTCGAGATTGGAAGCTGGCATGTTGTTGTTGATGGCGTTGATGATGCCGTTTGTCGCAGTCACCTGCAGGGGCACGGAGGCAGTCAGAATCACAGAAACATAGGACGGTGATTATTGCAAAGGGGCAGTTGTGATGTGCACCATGCACAGGGCTCAGGATATCACTCAGCTGCATGCAGCAATGGCCTGGTTCCATCAGGCATGCAAACTGCTGGGGCACTGAGTGGCAGCCATGTGCACAGGAGCACCACAGATGCTGTCAGACGGTACCTGCGCCGCAAGGCTTGCCGCTGGGCGTGCAGCTATTGTGGATGCAGCTGATTGGATGGCGGAAATGGCTGTTGCTGCAGCGCCCTGGTTGTTGGCAGCTGTCTTGGTGTTGGTAGCTGCTGTGGCAGTGGCAGGCGCATTGGTTTGCAGCGTGGCGTAAGTGCCAGCACCTGGCGCCGACATGTACGCGCTGTAGTCAGTCCTGGTCTGGGCCAAGGGTGTCTGGAGCGCGACGATGGAAGCTCTGTGACCAAGATGAGGGAAAAGTCAGAGATGTGATGATTGGTGCAGCGTGGCAGGTGCAGTGGGCCAGGTCCACCTTTTTGGCCATGCAACGGGTAATAATCATAAAAACACGGCGTTTCACAGATGTTTCTGCATGCCCGAGCCTGACAGTCGTTAGCAACGGGTGACTTGAGGAAACCCCACATCTGCCCCTCAGCTAGAGCCTGGCAGCACAGTGAATGCACAGGGCTCACATACTGCCATTTTGTCCAATAAAAGGAGACACACACCTCAGAGCGGTGACGAAGCTTTTGAAGGTGGTCACTGATGGTGCGCCACCCAGCTGTGTGGCGATTGTGCTCAGCCCCGTGTTCAGTGCGGCGCTGTCAGCAGGCAGCACAGTTGCGCTCTGCAAGCATGGTCACACGTTGATCCTTGTCAGCAACACGATAGCAAGCAGCAGCCGATCATACATCAACCAGCAAACAGCGCTTTGCATTGGTGTGATATGTCTGTTGCCAGCACAGAGAAGCCGGTCGTAAACAACTGGATCAGGTTCAGTGATCACCTGCACGGTGGTGAGGCTGGTGGCCATGGCGCTGGGGGTGGGGCTCAGGGACATGAAAGTGTTGATGGCAGCATCAGCAGCCACCATGGAGCTGTAGGCGGCATTGGTCGCGCCATCCAGCCGCATAACTGCGTGCAAAGCAGTGCGGCAATACAAAAGCAGGGGAGAGCGCAGATCAACAAATAAAGGTCATCTGTTGTGCCATAACGCTGGTCAGATGGATGAGCCCAGGCTGGTGACACGCACATGGCCCCAGCCACATGAGCACAGGTGCTGGCTCTGCACTTGAACTGCCACAACAAACTATTCCTGTTCCTGGACTCACAAGTGGTGTTGACAGTCACCAGGCGCTGAAACAACCAGGTGGTGTTGGCGGCGGATGCTGTGCGTGCAGCCACATATCCGGTGAGGAAGCCAGCAGCTGTTGCCAGGGTGCCTGAGCTGCCATCTGCAGAGGAGACAGTGGTCCTGAGGCTGGACAGGGACGCGGCTGCTGCGCCGTAGGTGCTGGTGGCGATGCCGCGCTGGGAGTCAAACTCATCCAGGGAGGAGGAGAGCGTGTCCAGGGAGCTGATCCAGCCAGACACGATGGACGCTGTCGCGCCGCTTAGCGCGCCGGCCATGATACCAGACACGGCACTGGACCTGCAACCGCCACAGCAGGTGTGCAGCATCGTGCATGATCAGCATCAGCGGTGCAGCCGCATGCTTTCCCACCCGCCACCCTGTGCGCACCACCCTGCCCCGCAGGTCTTGAGAGCTGACCAGGCGCTCTTTAGCTTGATCTGTAGATTAGCTGCAAAGAGGAGGGCGGCACAATGCTCAGGCCATCAGGGCTTGCTCACCCTGGGTCAGCTCCTGGCAAGCTGTTGCATGCATTGGCGACTGCATTTGTAGCTGTGGAGATGCTGGTGAAGAGTGAGGCTGATGCAGAGATGGAGGCCACAGCAGTGTCCAGTGCAGGCAGCTTGGTCTGCAGCGTGGTCAGGTACGTCTTCCAGTCTGCGGCCTGTGTCCTCAGTGCCACCAGGTCCGTGTTGGCTGCAGTGAGTGCGGCCTTCAGTGGCGTAGGCTGGGTGGCAGGGGCGTCCAGGAAGGTCTGCACGCTCTGCATAGCAATTTGTAAGGAAAGGGGATGGCAGGTGAGCGCAGGCAGGGGAGTCGGGCCAAGGCTGACTCTGGGGCCCCAGAGGATGCAGGTGAAAATTTGTTGATCCAGGTAGAAGCACGTAAGGTAGAAGTTCACGGTAGAAGTTTGTCCGTGTTGGCAAAGCCAGCAGCAGCTCAGCCTGGCCCTGGTACGGTCCCACGAGCAACATGCCTCAAGCAGCCCCTGCTTCTCACCGTGAGCGCGCCTCGAAATGTGGTTGGTGCCACATCGGTGTCCACAGCTGTGAGAAAGTCAGTGAGGGCGGGCACAACTGCACTCGCATTACTCAGCAGATCATCTGCGTGGTCTGCCACACGCCTGGTGTAGTTGGCCACATAGTCGACCGCATCCCAGCCCTCCTTCACGACCTGTGGGCGCGTGGGCAACAAGGGGCCAACCACGTTTGACAACAGTGGGTGCGGTCGAGTACACTCCCGCATCAGCGCACCACGCGGCGAATGCGTCAAGTGTGTGCTGCACTGTGCAGGACACGTGCTGTGACATACATGCCAAACACGGTATGGTTACTATGGTATATGGATATGCGTTTTGGGGTAGGTCCACTGCAGGTTGAGATGGTATCCCCACCTCGCGGTCAGTCTTGCTCATGCCGTAGATGGCCAGGCAGATGGAGGCAATGGACAGTACCAACATGCAGCCCTTGATGAGCCACATGCCCCATCCCTTCAAAATGACGCGCGGGTCTGCTTCTCCACGTGCTGCCTCACACGCCGCCATGCAGCAGCAGCACACGCAGCATGCACGGATGGTGCGCCACAGGATGAATATGAGCAGGGAGATGAGGGCCATGATCAGGAAGGCCAAGGAGGGCGATATCTCCCACAGCACATCGTCCTGCGCCAAGCAGGATAGGCAGGATCAAACCTTCAGTGCCAGGTATGCTGGGAGTTCAGGGTCTTTTCTTTGCAGCTCTTGTGTTGTGCCCATTCATGCAAGCCAACAAGCGTGAGGACAGCGGCTGCATGCAAGCCTGACTAAGCATAGCCACCAACCAACCTGAACATAGCTGCGAATCTCCGAACCCTTCCATTTCTATGAGGCAAACATGGCAGGGCAAGGAGATGGGGATGGGGCACCCAATTTTTGCAAGCATGCATGCTGGAGCACTGCATGTATCATGCAAGCATGTAGTCAAGCCGCGGCCCAAGTTCTGCGCACCGTGATGTTTGCGAAGTACTGGGGCTCCTTCGGGTCTTTGAGAAATACCGCGTCTTTCCACGTAGCGTCAGGGCACGGATCGACGGTCACGTTGGTTTGCGCTCTGCTACCAATGGCCGCTGCTACCACAAGTATCAGCTGCAACCAAGCTGTTTGACAATGTGCAAGGATCATTTGGGGCACGCTTCCGATCAGCTTAAAACCCGAAATGTGAATCAAGAACTGTTCGATTCTTTTAAGTTAAAATTTTCCCAAGCTTGTGCGTGCGTAACCCTGCGTCGCATCCTCCGATACACCGTTCTTCACGTTTTGTTCACAGGCGGATACGCTAATGTGCTTCATGAATATGTTGCCGGTCCCGGGCCCAAGGGTCCCTCTCCCTTCCACGTCTGCTTCCTGTGACCTGCGTTGTGCGCTGCTCACATGTGCATCCCAGGACAACTATGCTTTCTTTTGACCGATGCCAGCGGCCAACGTGCGCATGTCACCTGCGTGGAAGGCGAACGGACCTTAGCTTGTGTGCTCGCCAGGATGTGTGCTGCAGGAGCAAGCCCGGCATAACTCTGGTGGAGGCAGAATTCGGGTTTGCACCCATGTGAAGCGAAGGTTGCACATGGCCGCATGTTACATCATTCGATGTGACCGCCAACGGCGGCCAACCCTGGTCACAACGGCCACGCCGCATGCACCTCCACCACACACTGCACCAATGCCACCATGCTGCCTGGGTGCTCATGACAGTGTGCAGCGGGCACGTGTGCTGCGATGTGCTCACACAGCTGGCGTGCCACTTGTATGTGCGTGTCGGTGGGACCATCGATTCACCCGTGTCCACGCTGCAGCTCGGCTCACATCAAACCAGGTCTTGGCTTAGCTTTGCAGCATGCTGCATGCCTTCATTCTGCACTAAGTACAAAACCAGTTTGTACGCATGTGCTGCACAACAGCACCGCCCCAAGCCCACTGCGCATCGAACAGTGCCAGCAAGCGTGTTCATGTCCCACATCACTATATAGCTCATACTGCATGAGCATCAGATGGCGATTGCATTCTCTGCACCACAGCAGCACAACATCATACAGCAACAGGTAGAACTCTAGTAGAGATGGTGTGATAAGGTCAGTGATTCATGCATTCATCAAACCTGCAGTTGAGGACTCACACCACAACCTGCCCGGCTTCTGCTTCTTCGTTGTTGTCGCAACTACCCTGAGTAGTATGAGTACCGATTTCCTCCCTGGCCATCAAGGCGATCTTTCAGTGAGATGTCACTGATCTGGTCTCAACCTGTTGCCAGGTTGTGATCCATCACCACAGGAGTGCAAACTAGCATAGGTGGCCACACAAAAACAGTTGCTTGCACCTTGCAATCACAGGCCAGCGGTGTGCATCTGGCGCATCACCAGCGGGGCATGCAGAAACCAGCTCTTCCCTCAGCAAGACACGATGACAAACTCTATCAACTCCATTCCATTGGCGCACTTAATGTAACGGCTGAGCTCGCATAGGCTATCACAGTGCCTCAAGAACACCAAGTGTATTGACTTCACACTTTCCTTGCGCTTCCCTTTCCTTCCAACAGCACATTATAGTGAAAATCATCGTCTTGTGTGGCACTAATCGAAGACAGCCAAATTAACAAATTCAAGACAACTCATAAGGAGAGTTGAGCAAGAACCAGCCACCAAATCCAACAACCATGGCTCATTTCTAAGGCTGCTATCCCATCTGGAACTGGAGCCGGCTTTGAGTTCAGCTTGAAGACATTCATAGCCCCTTCAAAGGTCGTTTGGGTGTCAAAACGCAAACCAGCACCATCACAATCTTGACCTGAGACTTGAATGCTTTGTATCTGTTTGAACACGTGATATAGCAACCCCACAAGCAGCGCATCCAATCAACAGCCAGATCCAATGCTCCAATGGAAGACTCATATACGTGCAGGGCATGGTGTTTTTAGAGCTCAGCCCTTGCACGGCTAGCGCGACATGGCGCCCAACATACCAGGGCCACAGCTTGTTCGTGCTTCACAGCCCTGATGTAGCAGCTCCTTTACGCAGTCATCATCCAAAACATTGCACGCACTTGTACCATGTGCAAGCCTCTGAAGCCCGCCCCAAACCATTCATGCATGAGCATGCACGCGAAGACATCAAAGCGATCTTTCTACTGCACAACTTGGTTTCTCCAGCATGGGACAGAGACTAGAAGTGGCCTCGCACCATCACCATTTCAACATCTATGCGTGTGCACATGCAGCACACCATGAAAGCTCCATTCACCTGCCCCCAAATCACACTCTGGAGCAGCACATGCATAAGGGGGCATGTTGCTCGCTGTTGGACCGCAGCTGCCCTGTGCCAACTCAGCTCGCCGCACCCTGCATTCCTGCCTCACTCAATTGTCAACGCACGAGCGCGGCGGCAACCACTGTGCTGGCAGGGCCACTAAGCCTGGGCGGGGGCTGACGTGCACCGTGTCGCGATGCTGGACATGCCCTGCTGCACAAGCAGCGCCAGAGCAGGCAGTCCCAGCTCACGTGCAGCAGTGAGCAGCTGCGTTGACAGGGCGGTCACCAGGTTCGGCTGCCTATGCGTTGCATGTGTGAGGCACTGACCGTGCTGCGTAGACAAGTCCAAAGTGCATGCAGCAATACGGCGCTCGGACGTCGGCAGGCTAACAGGGGCGATAGCCGGCCCTTGGCCTTGCTCCATGGAACTTGGGTCAGCCTGTGGCTGGCCAGAGCACATGTGGTGCACCAGCTCCACCCACAAGCCCAGGTCCTTGAGGAAATGATGAAAGTGTGAGATGCGCAGGCCCTGTGGTCAAAGGTCAACAGCGTGCATCACGAGGCTGATCCTGACATAGATGTCTGAAACGCATCAGGCCATCGCCCGCAGCCACAGCAGCGTAGGACAAAACCACACAGACCAGGCACCCTGGTGGGCGGCACAAGGTGGGCGGCAGAGGCATGTGCACACGCAGACACAGATGCAGCCAGCCCAAGCCATCACCGACCTCGGGCAGCACCAGTGCTGCGTCTTGGCTCTCGGCATGCCGCAGCTCCAACACACACTCGCCCAACATGCAGGTCAGAGGCGCTGCGAGGGAGCCTGTCCACGTCTGCAGCAGATCTGAGATGGCTGCAAGCCGAAGGGCTGCGTCCTGCGTGACGTCAGACAGGTCGGTGCCGGGTCTGTGGGTGCTGCAGGGGTTAGCCATGCCTGCTTTCTTGACGGCTCTCAGGCTACAGCTCCCAGCACCTTCAGCATCCAGATGAGTGCTGTCAGTGGCCGCGCCCTCTCCTTCAGGCCACAAGAGCCAGCGGCTGGTGTGCACAGGCAGCGGCCACAGGTCTGGCAGCACAGATGCCCCGTCGGTGCCCCTTTCCCCAGTGTTAGTGCCACTGGTGCTGCCCCCACCAGCGGCAGGCCAAGCGGCACCCTGGTTCCAGTCCCAGTGGCTCGGGATCACAACCACAGGCACGCTGCCACACGGCACCTGCTCCCCACCCACAAACAGCTCGAGCTGGATCAGGCCAGGCCCATCCACACCCGACAGCTGCAGCAGGAAGCTTGCCAGCGCAGGGCGACGTGTGGGCTGCAAGCCCGATGCCACGCTGCAGCCACTGGGCACGAACCCTGTAGCACGCACGCGCGGCGGCAGCGCCCCAGCCCCAGCAGCATCATTGCTGCTGGTGTGCAGCACCCCCCCACCAGGTGCAGCACGTGAGGCTGAGAGGGAGGGTGGAGATAGTATGGGCAGTGCGCAGGGCTCCGGGGGGCAGGGGGTGCCGACCTGTTGGCCATCCTGCATTATGTCCGCAATGCTGCCTGCACCAGGCGTGTCAGCCGCCTGAACCTGTGCCCATTGCTCCAGTGTGGCCAACATGTCCATGTCACTGGTTTGAAGCAAGCTGTTGGACGCTCCCGATGCCGCTGCGTCGAGCCGGGTAGTTCCACCACAATGATGGACATGTTGTCGCTTGCGTAGCGCTTCAGCGCCGTGTGATCCTGCATCCTCCAAACTGACCCCACGCCTGCTGCCGCATGTGGTGGTGGTCCAGGAGCTGCAAAGCGGCTGGCTGTTGTTCCAGCAGCCCTTGCCGCTGTGCTGCTGCTGCCCCTCACTGCAGGCCGCACGCAGCTGCAAGCTCCATGAGGCACCACCTGCCGAGCTCTGTGTCACACTGGATGCAGTCCAGTTGCTTGGAGAGCGATCCATGGTGATGCTGGCACTTGCTGGTGCCCCTACACTGCTGCCTCCAGGAAACAGGTCGGGCACTGCTACAGACCCACACCCATCCACATCATCCCTTGGGACTGGCACCAACGCCCCCGGTAGTTCCCCATGGGCCAGGCTGTACTCCGATCCACACACCACACTGTCTCCTTGCTGCGCAACTGCTGTGCCAGGGCCAGATGGCGTGCCTGGTGTAGTGGATTGCTGCTCCCCACAGAACCGGGCCGCCAGCAACTTCAGCGGCAAGAAGCACCCCCTGCACCGCGCAGTCATGTGCTCCCCAATCTGGCACAGTGTCCGCTCGCGGCAGGCCTGGCACCCACAGGGGCACAGGTGGTGTTGCCGTGAGGTGCTGGTGTGGCTTGAGTTGGTGCTCTGCTCCTGCTGCCCCTGGTCACACGGGTGTCCACGCCGCGTCTGTGACTGGGAGGCGGGGAAGTCATTGGTTTCGGCTGCAGTGCGCAAGGATGGCCTGCACGCGTGAGGCCAGGTCTCGTGGACTGCAGCAGGTTGCACCGGCTGAGGTGCAGCACGCAGCACCTCATTGCTGCAAGGGGAGGGGACCATCACCTGGGAGCTGCTGTTGCCCAACATGCTGCAGCCGCCACAGCTGCACGCTGCAGGCATGGAGTCCCCCTGCGGGTGATCCACAGCAGCGATGACCTGCAACACCACTCGGTCGCTGCTGCCATCAGTTGCCCGGGGCGGCTGCTGCATGATGCATGGGACTGCACACAGCAGGTGCACATGACAGCTGGACGCATGAGAGCTGGCACTGTGGCACATGGGTAGTGGACCTGCCCAGGAATCTGAAGAGACACTTGCAGTCTGTGGTGCACTGCGGGTGCCCCGGGATGGCACATCTGGACACGTTGTCGTGGCTGCAAACGATTCACTGCCGGGTTTCCTGTGCTGCCGCGTTTGAGTTGAAGCAGTGCCCTTCGTGAGGCCAAGTAGAAAGTCAGCAATGCAGGCATCAGTGTCAGAAGGCTGTGGCGTTCTCTGCAGCTGCTCCTGCTGCCGCTGCGTCGTGAGGCCCAGCCCTGAGAGCCACTGCGTTGGCTCCAGCTCCCCCAAATGCTTGCAGGGCGGACATGAGCCGTGCACGTGGGTGTGCAGGTCGCATGGTTGTGGCAAGCCCGGCCCGCTGCTGATTCCACTTGCTGGACGCCCTGCTGCTGCTAGGACGGAGTCGCTATGCACGGATGGATCAGACAGCGGAGCCACCTTCTGCTCCGCAGGTGCCTGAGCTGCCTTCTCCTCCAGGTGCTGGCCCAGCCACTCTGATGTCCAGGTAGCCAACAGCTGCTGCGGGGGCGGCTTTTGCTCTGGGTCCTCATTCATGGGCCATGCCTCCCGTGCGCGCACGCGCCCCGGCCTCAAGCTCAACACCTGGCAGAATTGTTGCTGCTGCTGCCGCTGCTGCTGTTGCTGGCCAGTCCCCATCGTGCTGGTGTGGTCTGTGGCAGCCTTATGGCCAAGCTCCGGCAGTGCGGCTGCTGTGGCCGCCATGGCCTCCAAGGCAGGGGGAGGGGCAACGTGAGCAGCTGGCTCTGTGGCAGCCATGTGCAGCAGTGCGCATGAGGCGCCCGTCTCTGCAGCCGGCGACGAGCTACCATCAGTGGCGGCATATGCAACCTGCTTGCCGGGACTGCCCATGGCCGTTCCGGTGGCTGGGCGCGCGGACAGACCAGCTGCCCCTCCTTGGGCCATGCAGGCTCCCACCTCCACAACGGGCGGCATTCCATCCTGGCTGGCAGCAGGCTGGTCCGGGTGTGCAGGGCTGTGCTGCGCACGGGGCGTCAGCCACATATCCAACATAAGCTCATTGCAGCCAGCCCGAATGCGTGCGCCAGTCAGCATCGGCGCAGGTGTGCCGCCTGCTGGGGCGGCCCGTGGACGGGTTGTGAACAGCTCCTTGTCGCTCTCCTGTTGTGGAGCGTCGTGCTGCGGCGGCGAAGGTTCTGGCAGTGAGGGTGTTGTTTGGCTGTGCTGTGGTGCGTGCAGTGTGGCATGGCCATGCTCCTTGCCCAGGATGCTGGTGCCAGGACCTGCATCCCTGCCTCTGTTGCTGGCGCCACTCGCATACAGGGAGTCAACTCCGTGATCAGATGCGGCGACAGGGGGCATGGCCGGTGCAGGGGGGGCCTCATGAGGTGCTGATGCAGCTGCAGCACCTGGTGCGGGCGCTTCCTCCCCAGGTGGCCGCCTGGCGTCTGGCTGCTGCCGCTGCTGAGGGGTCCCAGGGGTGTCCGTTGCTGTGCCGCGTGAGGACAGCACGGTCTGCAGCCGGGGCAGCAGTGTGTCGACCTGGGCGTCAGCAGGTGACGCACGCACCGTTTTGATGTACACCCGCTGCCGCTTGATCCTGGATGTGTACTGCAGCGTGCGCCCCGCGGCGTCCATCAGGTTCACTGCCATGCCATAAGTGCGCATGATGACTGCTGCATCTGGAGTGCGGGGCCTGGCAGAGCCGGACAGATCAGCAGGTGCGCTGCCTTGTACTGTGCTGCTGCCAGCTGCGATTGAACTGGCTGCCGAGGCACGGGGCGTGCATGATGGATCTGTCACTGCCTGCTGCGTGCCGCCCAGCAGTGCCAAAGGTAGTGTGGTGCGGTTGAGTCGGTGCAGAGGCCGCGCCGTGACGCGAGCGCTTGAGCTGCGCTGCAACGTCTCAATGAACGCCTCATGCTCCGCTGCCACCTCACTTGCAACGGGGCTGCTGTGCTGCTGCTGCTGCTGCTGCTCCAGAGCTGCAGTTGCTCCTACTGTGGCATGGGGCTGTGTCAGGGCCATGCCGGGTGTGCGACGCACATACCCAGGTGCAGCGCCAACAGCAGGTATGGGGCTGCTGATGAGTGGCACAGGTGGACCCGGGGAGGCAGCTGCTGATGTGCCGCCCCGCTCGGCAGCAGCAGCCCCTGCGGTGCAGCGTGCAGGGGTATACAACAGTGCAAATCATCACATAGCAGGCAGTGACAGTGTTGCACATGGTTTAACCCCACTAAGCCTTGTTATGATAACGCATGATGATGACATGTATGGAGTGAAGGGGACGCATGTCGCAACAGCTCACCTCGCACTGTCCAAGCAGTGCTGGCTGCGGTGGCATGCCTGTCGTGGTCTGTACGAGACCATACATGGCTCCATGATGGCACCGGATGACCGAGTAGCAAGGGCAGGATGCACGCCACGGTGCTGAGCAGCATGTTGCAGCATGCCCACCCCCAGGGCTCCGGGTAGCCATGCATGCGCACGATGGACAGCAGCACCAGGGAGGCACAGGCGTCCATGGGGACTGCAAAGCCGGCGTCATCCACTGCTGCACCACCCAGGAACAGCTGCGCATGCACGCGTATGACAACCAGTGCGCTTTGCTGCATGGATGGGTGCAACTTGGCGTGCAGCAGCGCATTGTCACCAAAGCTTGAGAAACAGGTTCTGCCATTGAAAAGCGAGTTCGAGTTTCGCTCCTGCAGAACCCAGGAGTGTGCGCGTGACTAGCTCATGCTGAGGTCCTAACCATCAATTAAGATTACCACTAAGTCACTTGCCTGCTGCAACGCGATTTGTGCGCAAAGGTTTACCGTGTCCAGTGCCAGAGCAAGAGGGCCTATTACCCGAGCATACCCAGCTACGAGCAAGCAGGCTGTAAGCACCGTCTTAGTGATCGTTCTGCAAGCCGAGGGAGGTAGCTGCAGCCATAGTGCCGTTGTGGACCACTCTGACAACCGGGTGCACAGCCTGAGTGCAGGAAGCGAGTAAAGGAGCAAAAACAATATCCTTCCTGTAATCCCAGCGAGCCAGAGCCACAATCGAGGCCCTGTCATCGCCAAGCACGCTGAACAACGTTTAAGATGTATCCATATTTCTTATTTCCATTTCATCCGCAGATCGCACGGGGACAGGACAACCGACAACAACCCCGTCCAGCTGCTGGGTGTCCATGATCACGGATCGGATTAGTATTATCGGGCAAATGGTGGCCGGACAAGGTATGATAGCTGCCATTGTCCTGTGGGACCTGCGGGACGATAAGGCAGTTGCCTGGCCGCGAAAATCAACAAAGGTTGATGTTCTGCGCGTTGCTGTGTTGAGCGCCATTTGAGATGTGAAGGGTCCATCAAGACCCTGCACGCTTGTGCTAGACTGCGCACACACGTGGATGATGCTAAACACCTGTGGTCTGGTGTTGGACTTGGACCCAAGCTGTAGGTTTGTGGGTTACTTGCCGGTGAACACAGTGTGGTGTCAGGCTGGTACTGCCGCTTGCATGGCCACTGCTGTGCAAGGTGATTAGTTTTCGGCCATGGACAAAGGCCCAGTACCAACAAAGCTTTCAGCAGTATGGCCAACCACTCCTATGTGCCACTGCCATCAGGAAAGCAGGTTACCGTATAAACGTAGCCTGGCAGGAGCAGGCTGTGCGCCATTACAATACGGCCGCATGGAACCACAACATGTTGCAACCATGTAACTTGAAGTGCTGCTATAAGATTGCACATCTGAACATTAATCTTGTGTCACAGCATGATCTTGTGACACACGAACATCTTTATTTTGTGTGGCCCCACTCAACCAGATCCCATTCATTTCTTTGCCTCTCACGCTGATCGCGCAAACAAGTGTGGCCTCTGCGTTCGTTGCTGCCTTTTTGCCCACGTCGGAAAAGCTGCGGCTTTTGCGGGGCTTTCCCTCAACCACCTGCAGCGCACTGAAGCAGGCATCTGGGCATATAACAACCTATCCTCGTCACGATGGTGCTCGCGGTCAGCCATTCTGCAGCGGCTACCACCCGACCCACACCGAGGCCCGGCGACCTAGGGCAGCCTTCCGTGCCATGCCGATTCCATACAGTTAAAGCGCCTGTTTTTGGCGCTCCTTCCTTGCGCCCTCGTTTTTCAAGGCTACGGTGCTCGGTTGCATCCCCACCAGAGAAGGTGAGTGCAGCTGGGGAGCTGCGTTGAATTCCCCGCACCTAAGGATCGCAGCTGGCACCTCGAGCGCGGATTGCCAGGACGGTGGCAGTTTTGAACATGTGGCACAGCACGCATGCTTTGCGCATGGCACCGCACTTTCCACATGGCAGCGCATTATCGTAAGCTGCTGCTGCACGCGCCTGGCCATGCAGGAGGTGGCTACTGGGCTGCCTGCGCAGTTGCCTATTGCCGCACCCACTTCTGGCTCGACCGTTGTGCACATGTGGGTTGAACATAATGAAACATGGGAACACATGGTGTCATTGGTTTGCAGAATTTGCACAGATGGGTCACTGACAGCTGGCAGCTGTGGGCGTGCATGGTTGGTAGTCAGTAAGATGACAAGCTGCTGTGCAAGGGACCCTCGATAGCAGTGTACAGTGTTGAAACTCTCCTCCAACCATATAAGCCTGATGTGGGACAAGGCGATGGCTTGACCGTGCCCTGGGACATGTACATGGCATCAGGTGCCGCCACAACGCGGCAAACATGCGCATCCAACTGTTGACCGAATGGCTGCAGGTGGGGGGAGCTGGCAGCCAAGTATGCGGACCATGTGGCTGTGCAGGAGCCCCACCGCCATGGTGCGCCACTGGCCACAGCCACATCACATGCATGCTGCACACACCACAACGTACCTTGCCATACCAGCACGTGCCGTCCATTCAAAGCTCAGAGGGGGCTTCAGGCCGCCACTCACCTTGCCACCATGTCACTGCAAGCTGTCGCCTGACCAGGTGTACTGTGAGCGACAGTGCAGTCCCATCAGGATGCGCATTCCCACCAAGCTTTTCACGCTGCATGTGATGTAGTTTTGAAACTGTGGGGTACTGCCTCACACTGCCCAGGTGCGTCTGACTTGACGTATGCTGACCTGGAGGCCGCCATGCTGGCCGCGGGCTCTGGCCTTGCAAGCCTGGGTCTGGCGCGAGGAGAGCGAGTGGGTCTGATTGCTGAGGCATCCAGCAGGTGGGTGCCTTGAATCCATTTTGATTTCCTTCCATGCCGATGGGTCTGGTACAGATCTCCACGCGTAACATTACTTCTTTGGAACCACCTCAAGTGTTCATTGCATTCTCCACACGCACACAGAGCTCCCTGCCTGTTGTGTGATAGTCCGATGTTGCACATCTGGGTTGCCTTGCAGCCCCACACCATTTGCAACCTTCAAAAGAGCTTCCTCGCTGGATGCGTGCTTGCAGGTGGATCGTGGCCGACCAGGCGGTGATGGCTGCAGGGGGTGTCACGGCTGTACGTGGTGCGACTGCGCCACTGGAGGAGCTCGCACACATCATCTCACACGCCGACTGTGTGGGGCTGGTGGTGGGCGACGCAGATGCACTGGCACGCCTTGTGCCTGTGCTCACCAAGGTCTGTGCTGACGGCTGGACCTGCTCATGCATGTCACATGCAGCCTCACTTGGAATACAGCTCTGTGCTTAATGTTGCAACGGCACAAGCAGTAGTGCACTGCATGCGGGTCAAGCAGTTGAGGCATGGATGGTTGCCTGTACTGTACCTCGCACCGCATGACCGTCATCATCATGACATGGTTTCGTGCGCTTAAACGCGCGGTGCCGTCCATGAGACCTCTAGAGTTGGGTAAAAGCAAGTGCCACATGCAAAACGCATGCCCCAGGCGCTAACGGGGCCTCCAGGACTGAAGGAACCATGCCAGGTTCAGGCTTGATGTCGCTCACGCCGCATGTGCTTTGTGTTTCATGTTTTGGGTGCAGCCTGGCGCACCGCGGCTACGCTGGATTGTGGTCATGTGGGGCGATGCAGATGCGGCCACGCGCGCGGCTGTGGCAGCAGGCAGCGGTGATGCTGCCCCACCAGAAGTGAGTCCAGGCACATGGCATGTGCTTCTTCAAGAACAGTGTTGCTGACGTGCGGAATGTGCACAAAACGGACCAGCCGCAGAGGGCGCATGCCCACTGTTGAAAGAGGATGGTAAGCCTTCCGTCACAACACATTGCTGGGCTTGAGGTCGTGACAATGCCCGCCTGCTGTGTGGTTGGGCGCAGGTGGTTGGGTGGGACGCGCTGATCATGCGTGGGCGCGCACGCATGGCGCACACGCCCTTCACTCCCGTGAAGAGTGACTCACAGGATCTGGCCACGCTTGTGTACACCTCAGGCACTACAGGTGTGACTGTGGCTGACCAACGGAGTGACTGCAGCAGCAGCAGCAGCTGCTCCACAACATCCTCCTGCTGCTGCGCCGCTCTGAATTGTCGTGCAGATGGCTGTAAGCGGCAACACCGCCACGGCTCAACAGCATCCAGATCATGCCTTGTGGCTTGCCAGTCAGCATCGACAGAGCCCCATTACAACCCCATAACAGGACTCACACGGTGCACTCACCTCACCCTGCAGGCCACCCGCGCGGGGTGATGCTGACACACGGGAACCTCAAGTACCAGGTAGGCAACACGGGTGGCCCACAACAACGCAGGTGGACCCCTTTTCAGTGCTTGCCTGCATGGTCTTGCTGCGCTGCTCAACGATGTGTTTCATTGCAACTAGAGCATATGCTGGCACTTCAGCCACAGTGGCTCCACCACACACGATGCACCTGCCCAGGTAGACAACCTGAGCCACTTCATCAATGTGCAGCCTGGGGATACAGTGCTGTCGCTGCTGCCGCCGTGGCACATCTAGTGCGTGGAGGGTGGAAGATTTGGTGCCCTGTTAGCTGTGGCTTGCGCTGCCCCTGGGTCGCCAATTGTTGAGTGCAGCACGTAGCATGGTCGAGCTTGATGCAAGCCTTGCATGCAGTGTGTGGGACATCCCACACACACAGTGCAGACGAATTATCCTGACATGCTTGCTACATATCTAGACTTCTACACTGGCTTGGGAGGTTGCAGGGCTCTCACTTCTCTCAGGGTTCGAACCATGACCGTTCGTTCCCTCGTCCGGCACCGTTCGTTCCCTCGTCCGATCCCTGATGGAAAGATTGACTTCCTTAAACCCTAACCCTAAACCCACCCCTCCTCATGCTACCCACATGGGCCTGCATGAACATGCATGTCACACTTGGCGATGTTCGGGCTCCATGCTCACGTCGACCTAGGCTGTCGCGCTTTGCAAGCTGATGCCATGTGACCCTAGCTACAGTTCAGGTGCATCGCGCCCTTGCGTGGGCCTTCCTCCGGCCTTGGCCACTTTTCAACTTTTTCGTCAGCTCGTGTTTTAGGGGAATGCGGTCGTATATCTGATGTTAAGAAGTACGTTTTGCTTCGTGTACGATGCTCGAGGCGATTCAGCCCTAGTGAACCGGAAGCTTCCCAACACATTGGGCTCTTTGCCAAAGTTCTTAGGCACAGAAGTAATCAATATAATAAAGGATAAGGATTCGCTAGCTCCAAAGCTCCGGGCTCTGAAATCTGGGACTGACCCCAACCTATGCGAGCGTTGCTACAAGGCTGCCTACAAGGCAGCCAACAAGTGCTCAATCCACCCAGAGGCTTTTCCTGCCACAAAACAACAAGAGCAAGTGAGGACAAAGCGCTCTGCCTAGGCAGCAAGCATGCGAGCAGTCACCCCACATGCAGCTGTGCATGTGCCCAGCATGCAGCCCAGTGACAGCCTCAGCAGCGCCCTGGTCAGCTGGGTGTATTGCTGAGTGTACTGGACCAGCAGCCAGGTGGTGGCATGCAGGTCGAGCTGCCCCGTGTCTTGTTGCCGCCACCTGGCAGCCTGTACAGCCGAGCTCTGGTCGGTGGGGTGGGGCACACAACTGTGCTGTGGCTCTGGATCAAGCGGGGACATCTTTTTTATTGCATATCCCTAGAGATATATGTAATATAGTGCTGTATGCTTGGTTTCATTTTCAGATGGTTCCGGCAACATGGTCATGTCGGAGGGTGTCAGTTGGGGGTGGTTGAGTGTACTGCCGTGACCCACCTTGGTCAAACTTGGTCAAACTTGGTCACATGTACCAATGACATGTGACAAGATGATTGCAATTGAAAAAATCAGTCTGAGAGTCAAAGCTGAGCACCGGGGTCCTCAAATGGCTCATT
>QAXD01000144.1:193214-217741 GCA_004335575.1 Haematococcus sp. NG2 | reverse complement strand
GCGGCATCAAGATATGTCACACACAGCACATGGCGTGCCAGCAACCCTAACCTGGTGCAAAAATCAGGCAGACTCGTGCAACTTGAGTCAGTCTGGGTCAATGTGTGATATGGTGTGAGAAAGTGTGATGTTGCACCAAATGGAGTGACTTGGTGCACCATGCGAGATGGTGCGCCAGAACCCTAAGAAACCTTAACCTGGCGCAGAAACCCTAAATGGAGGGTCTGGATCCATCTGGTGCAGACTAGTGCAAGTCTGGGTCAAATGTGTGATTGATGTTGCACCAAATGGAGTGGGTTGGTGGACTATGGTGCACCATGGTAGTATTGGTGGACCATGCATGTATGATGGTGCACCAGAAACCCTACGAAACCCTTATCTGGTGCAGAATCTCTAGTGGAAGGGTGTACCTGGGCCGTAATTTGCAAGTTACACCAAACTATCTCCTCTGGGTCAGGTTTTTGTTCATGTGTGAGATAGTGTACAATGCTGCGATGTACAACCTTTTCACCAAGCACCTGCCCATGCACAAATGCCTGAAATCCAACATTGGGGGCTGTCAAGCAGGATCTTGATCGGACCAGCCAGTTGTGTATCTTGCATGGCATGCAATGTGATGGAACCACGTTTTGTTCCTTCAACGTGTTCCCCCAGCTCATCAATCACGATCAGGCCCTACAATCCAAGCTCTTCCAACAACAGCTGTGGCTCCCAGCACGGTGCATGTGATCAAATGGCACCATGCACCAACGAACCCTGCCCCATGATGTCAAACAATGCACAAGCTTCAAATTTGTGATCTATTGGCTCTGCAGGACATCATTCGCTGGAGCCATCAGCACTGCTCCATTTGCGCGCCTTCACCTGCCAGTGCAACAAAGCGCGCCTTGTGCGCGGCTTGCACACTTTCGGGCACTGCCATAGGGTCTGGATCCTCTGTGCTCAGGCCTGCAGCCTTGCGTGATGCCTCCCACTCCTCAGCGTTCTTTTGGGCAAATGCCAGCAGCTGCGCGCAATGCAAGCCCACACAGTCAATTCAGACAGCAACTTTCAGCTAATCTGCCAAAAATCTATCCCCCGCGGCAGGTCTGCTTTCCAGGGCTGCCACGACAGCAGCTGCCATAGCTATCGCACCTCCTCGATCTCTTCCTTGGACATGCGTGGCCCGTACACTTCCTCTCGCTCTGGTGGGTCCTGACCTGCAGCCATTATCCACGCGCGTATAGTTTCGGTGCACACAAGGTACGACAATCACGCGCAGCGTGCGCAGCTGCACGCACACAGGTGTGGCACGCAGTACAAGAAGCACTCCATAATCAAGGGAACAACATAGAATTATTAATAGCATCACCTCGGACACTCACCTGTGACAACCTTTGTAATCTTTTGGGCTGCTTCAAACAGCAGCCGCATGTTGAACATGCGAGCAACGTGCGGGTTACCCATGCGAGCAAGGTTGACAAGCGTGGTGAGGTAGCCTGCATGGCCTGTAGGGTAATACGCAAAAATAGTTCGAGGTAGCTCAGACAGACATCGTTATTTTAGCAACATGCGGAAAAGCCATGAATGCCACCCAAAAGCTGCGGCACCACATCAGTACTCGAAAGCAACCTCTAGACCGCCATTTTGCGTGTGGAGAACGCACCAGTTGCTGCACCCTCATTGCATACAGCAGCCCACACGCCGTCTGCCCCTGATGCCAGGCACTCCATGACATCTGCCTCTGCCAATCCGTAGTTGTGATGCACGTGCAACAAAAAGTGGCCATCGTGCCACCCATACGCCTCCTACGTGCGTCAAAGAATGGTTGGGTGTGGTCAGAGATACCACCAGTTAGGTGGCCACATGCATCACCTCAGCAGATCAGGCTGCTAACATGAACATCCTGAGCCTGTTTGGCCTGTTGCTCCGCTGACAGGCGACATGTTGTGCAGCACACAGCATCTAACGTCGGCAAAGAGCCTCCAGCAACTCACCATCGTTTGCCGGACCATGCGCACCCACGGCCCCATCTCACTGGGCAGGTGACCGCCTCCTGGGTCCTCAAAGAGCAGCCCCGCGGGCCGAAGCTCCAGGGGTAGCTGCGCGCAGTACCTGGTGTGTGCAGCGCATCGCAAGTACACCATGCACAGGTCAGTTAGAACAGTCGCTATGGCAGTGCATTGCCGCAGCGTGGAACGCACAAGAAGTACTAAATGCTGTGTCGTAAATGACTTGGTTCATGTCAGTCA
The DNA here is from genome assembly GCA_004335575.1 of Haematococcus sp. NG2. NCBI lineage: Eukaryota > Viridiplantae > Chlorophyta > Chlorophyceae > Chlamydomonadales > Haematococcaceae > Haematococcus > Haematococcus sp. NG2. The sequence goes on along the minus strand of QAXD01000144.1, from coordinate 215,510 downwards.
GGTGCATGCTGAAGCGGTTGTTGCACATATCCAGGTGTGTCGCCATTATCCCCTCACTTGACCAGGTGCAGCAGGCGGTCAGGGCGCTCCTGGATGGCGGTGCAGAAATCACGCAGGTTGATGAAGGTCGTGGCGGGGCGCGGGCGCACAGGGATGGTCAGGTTATCATAAACCCTGGATCGTGAGCAGCAATGTATTGCGGCATAGGTTTGATGGCCCGTGGCGTGTGTCAAGCCAAGGAAGTAGTCGCAGATGTGTAGATGCATACGCCGCCAGCTGCAATCACGGCAGGTTACAGCATATGCATGTCTCTTCAGATCAATGTTACGGCGTAGCACCGCACTGCGCTCTGCTCATTGGCACCTCCTTACCACTGTGCACGGTCCCGCAGCAGTGCACACAGGTCATCTGCAGTGAAGATATTCCAGTTGGTGCGGCGGCACACGACGTCAATCTCAATGATCGCATTCTGCACACCGTACGCCTGCAACACGTTGCGCAGTAGTGGGGTGGGGTGGTGGGGGTAGGCCGCATGCATGGTGTGGTGTACATACCACTGTAGCCACGCACGAACACCGAGCACGCACAGCTCATCTTCCCACGACATCAATTCAGCTTATGCCTCTCCAACCTTACGCCAGTGCTGCATATCAGCCAATATGCATCACAATACGCATCCCTTCCGCGTTGTTTTGTGCTGCACACCTTTGACTTTTGCAGCCCAAGTGGCAGGGAGCGGTCAGGGATGCCGTTGATGACGTCATCACGAAGCTCGGCAAAGCAGAAGCAGTTTGAGCAGATGAGGCCCTTGTCACGCATGTCCTGAGCAACGATCAGCATCAGTGCGGCAGTAGAGGTCATGGCACAACACGCATGGTATGATGTGGGGATGGTTGCGCATGTGCACTGCACCAATCAGGCCCCTGCTGCCTAGATGTCAGAGTTCATTGGCACATCGTGTTTGCCAAGTATGAGAACATCAGGAGGCAAATGCCGCGCATCTCGAGGCGAGGTGCGTGCATGCGATGCCTGACCCCTGGTTCACCTGGACGAACATGTCGTCTGTGCGCTTGAGGTTTGAGAACGTCCCCAGAATGAAGTACTGCGTATGAGTGCAACGGCAGTTGCCCACACCATATGCAAACTGTGCCTACCGCGGGAGCCATGATTGCAGTGCAGCGTGCAGTACAATGTTGCCACGCTGTCCACTTGCACGTTCACATCCAAATCTACGTACGCGGACGCCTGAAAACTTCACAGCCTGTGCAGCACACGGCAATGCCAGGTTTCTTGCAGTTGCGGGCCATGCATGTGCAAGTTCATGTTACAGCAATGCATGGGTGCGTGTGTCATGCAGCAGTGTGCATAACAACGCTTCCTTGTCACGGACCTTGATGATTTCCCTGCACGCATGTTGGCATGACCATTGTGCAGCATGAGCGCCAAGTTCCCCAGATCACGTCAAGCACTGTTGCATATGAAACGCACCATTTGTCGTTCAAAGTCTGGCCCACTATGCTTGCAACAGCGCATTCGCGTAGCGAGTTGTCTAGGATGAAAGGTCTCAAGTTCACAAGACGTCTGTGCTTAGCGGCACGGTCCTGCTCGACCGCAGCAGCCAGCGCTTTTGCATCTGAGATGTATGGACTCATGTTGGCAATGGTGCACGCTTCAGCCGTGCGTTTCCTTTTCAGTTGGGCGCATTCAGCGGCTTCTGCACATACATAGACTCGGATGTTATTAATTGCAATAATGCAGCAGCTGGTAACCTCTATGCAAGCTGTGGTCACAGGCCGCTTTTCCCTTGACTGTGATGGCCTGCCTCGGTCTTCTGCATAGCGGTGCGCGCAGGAGGAATGGGCTGCATACAGTCTCGAGCAGGAAGCGGACCTGCAAGTGGGGCTTCAGGCCATGCAGAACCGAAAGAAATTGCCGGGGATGGCATACAACAGAGGGCGCGAAGCGCTACTGACCATCTGCTGGATCAAACACTGAAGCTCGAGAAACACCGATTGATGCGGTTAGAGAGGCTACAGACCATCAAGTGCCTCGTCTTGGACTCTACTCTGCCATGGTGGGGCACCAGTACAGCGCGGGCTAACGCGCAAGGCTGGACGGCCAAGTCCTGTTTTTTTGAAACATTGTATCCAGCCCCGCATGCAACATTACCGCTGCCGTGACGAAAAACTGTTCCCACGAACACATATCATGCTGCGCACCTGAGCACCTGCCGCATGCTGGGCACGGGGCTGCATCAAGAGCGGCATATGCCAACCCTTCCTTCATGCATGCAGCGTAGCAGAGCACATTCAAGGATACAGGGCGGACAAGCAGGATGCCTTTGCCAAGATACTTGATGTGGTGAGAACTCGTTGCTTCACGGATGTGCTGGGCCGGGCTTGCATGCAGTTTGCATGTTGTGCAGGCCCTGCCCGACTGTACACAACTGCGACGACATCGGCATGGCCTGTAACAGTATGCCGTGTGCAGGGCCCTGATGTGCACATGTGCACCATGATTGCCTGTCAGCCCTCAGCCTTTCACGCCGCACCCTCCTCACACATAGGTGCAAGGGATCGTGGCTGACGGGGAGCCGTTCACCCTGTGCAGCTTTGCAGCCGGGAACAGCAGCAACTTGGAGCCATTTGTCGAGTGGCTTGCCCAGCAGGACAAGGTGCCGATCAACGCGGCAGGCATTTGTGATGCAAATGACCCGCCCGGCAGCAGCAGCAGTAGTGTGACAGCTGGCATGTCGCAGGTGCCAGCTGGCCTGGTGAAGTGCAAGCAGTACGGACTTCGCCATGTGGTGATCAACGTGTGGCTTACCAAAGGCCAGCCCATCAGCACGTGCGTGCGTGCCTGGGACTGAGATACGGGCTCGGACTGCGCACCACCGCTTGTGCTGCACTCAACGCAGGCAGGATCCCAGCTGCATGAGACGATCAGAACAACTCTGGCGCATGTATCCACGTGCGTGCATGCAGAGACAGCGCAGCCCAGCTGGCCGCTCATCTCCGGCGGCTGTGTGCGTGGGTGGGCACCAACTTGGCGTGTGACCCGCGCAAGACACCATCACGCACCTACATCAACCTGTGCGATTTCTGTGCTGCCGTTGGTACGTTGGGGGCCGTTGTTGGTGTATTGATGCATCTGATGCTCATACCAGTTTCAAAGCGTATTATGGTCAGTATGAACCTGTGTGGGCCTGTGTGGACCAGCAGCATAGGATGGGATCACGCTTTCCTTGTCACTCTGCGTGCCCCATGCAATGCTGCGAACCGCACACGCTGCCCTGCCACGCCCATCGCTCCTTGGTGCCATCAACCCACAGCCAAGCCGGACCTGCTGGAAGCTGCTTTGCACCTCGTGCATGCACTGTCAGCTGTTACCCCCAAGGCAAAACTGGCAACAGGTACGCCAGTCATGCTGCACAGTAGGCTGTGCCTGCGGCAGTGGCTGATGGTGTTGATTGGAACGAAGAGGTTGAGCAGGCAGGGATGCTGCTGCCAAGAAGATGCCTTGCAAATGGTTGCATGCAAAATGCACATCAGGGAGTGTTGGGCTTGCATGTGCAGGTCCTGAGGCCCGGCCACATGCGCTCATCCTGACTGACGCGCGCGGCACATCCTTCCCCCTGGAGTTTGCATCATGCGTGCAAGTGCTGCGCACGGTGGGTGCGCTGCCGACAACCATCTCTAAGAGACATCCATGCTGACCAAGGTCGAGTGACCCAGGGATGCCAGGTGTTTAGCCTGGACATGCTCAGATGCTTCAGGTGCTTCTGCTCATACTAGCTCTGCACACCGATTGTCCAAATGCACAGGCTATGTCGGAGGGCGGGTGGGCGGACGGCACAGTGCTCGTGTCATCACGCCGCGGCTATGGTATGGCGCAGGCATCTATGCTGGAGTGCCTGGCAAGCGGCGCCAACGGTAGGGTTGGATGGTAGCGGCAGGGATGGGTTTTTGTGTGGTTCACCTCGTCATCTGCTCCGCTGTGGGTTGTTTGTTTGCCCTCCTTAATCATGTTGATGCACCATGTGTGTATTGCGCTGAGTGCGTGTTACTGCCTGATACATTGCACAACATCCCAAAATGCCACAGCAGTGTCCCTGCGGCATGTTTCCTCATGCTTGGTTCATGTGGCATGCAGGTGTGTACTCAGGTGTTTGTGACGAGGCAGCCAGCGTTGGCACAGCATGCTACCTGGTCACTGGCACTAACCTGTGCCGCCTGGGCAACAAGTACATGCAGCGTGCTGATCTAGTGAAGCAGCACAAGGCAGCACGCACAGTAGTGGCACTTGCAACGGGGCAGGCGCCGCATCCACGTTCTGAGGTGTATGGAGACCGAGCGCTTGACATATGCTTTGACCCGACCGCGGTTATGGCGGGTGTGAGCGCGGGCGAGCTGTGAGTATGGCCTGCTGCTCTGCTGTAGTGCCTGCAGCGATGGGTACATATGGAGCAGGAGCCTGCTGCATGCGCAGCTTCTTCATGCAAAAGCACGGTTGCACTGCTCGTAGCAGTGGTTGATTGAGCTGCTCCAGGCGTGTAACTTACTCGTGCTGTTTCAACATGTTACTTTGCCTGCACGGGCCATCCAGGATTGGCCCACGTGCTCGTGCATTTGCATGTCTTGCTGCTGTGCTGCAGGCTGGGGCTGGAGCTGAACCACCGCATTTCCCAGCTTGCGTCACCGCCCATGATCATTGCGCGCCTTAAGGAACTGTTTGGAGATCACCCTCAGGTAATTACATTGTGGGCTCAGGGCATATTTGCTGATATTCGCGCACTGACCACACTTCTCCACCGTCTCTTAGCTTTGTGGTCATCTTGGCACTGCTGCAAATCCTGAGGTATCCAACATGTATGTCTCCCCGAGTATTCATTGCATCTATGCCATGCGCGCTGCTCTTCAGGGATACGACATGCAAATCGCGGTCCACATGTTGGAGCTGATCCATGAGGACATGTTGGCTGGGAAGAAGGTGGACTACAACCCACCCTGGCAGGTTGCCATGCTGTGGGAGCGCGCAGGCGGGCGGCTCACACCGGCCATGAGCCGGTGAGGGCGGTTGCAAGGGAGCATCAGAATCGAACATGTAGCATGGGCCGTTCTTGGGGACCGGTGTTGGGCGCTCAGGGGCGCTGAGTGCAGATTTAGGATTGGCTGGCAGTTGATTGATGAGGTCGCTGTACAGTTTGGCGCAGGTGCTTGCAGCAGCTCGCATCTGGGTGACCTCGTGCGCAGTTGGTACGTGTTACCCGAGTTGCTGCATGATTTCATTCATTCTCCACGCGCAGAGCCATCAGCGCACAGCATGAGGACACCAACCTGCACCCGTTGGTGCAGCAGTTGCGCGCGTACTGGGACGAATGGGAGGCAGCGGAGAAAGAGCAGGTGAGGAAGCGGGGTGACGAGTGCACCTCTCTGATGGGGTGGTGTGCTAATAACATGGGGCATTAGGGTTTAAAGTCAGCAGTCTGAGCACAGCAAGCAAGGGTGCATATGTTGTGCATGATGGGGCAGCTTTCAGTGTAACAGCCAAGCAAGGAGCACAGGATGGTTTGTGTGCAGATTGCATCATTTTGCGCGGGGTTATGGGCAGGTCAAGATCGGTCTTTTGTCATCAGCCTAGCTGTCCCATATGGAATGCATGTGCGCAGGACCCGCACCACACACCAGGCCACCTCTCCTATTACTCGTTCTACGAGGGCTTCATGGCGCGGTACTTCTCATGCTTTGTGTGCGACGCCACATCTGAAGCATTTAAGATGTGAGCGGTCGTGTGGCCCCATAATGCCCATATGCTTTCCACTATGCTGCTTGCAGTGCTGTGCTTGCTTTGCTTGTTTGTTGGCACTGAAGTGGATGGCTTGCAATTCCACATGCTGCTGCTGCTGGTGCTGCTGTGTTGCAGCAAGTTTTGTATTTGCTGTGACATGCCGCTGGCAGGTTTGACACCGACAAGTCACATGACATATCGTGGGATGAGCTGCTGTTCCGGGCCAAGTGGGCTCTGCACGAGTTCAAGGACCAGATCAGTGACGTCACGGGTGCGCACTTGTAGGGCAGACTGTGGGCTGCAAACAGATGTGCCGCACTTGCGTACCTGTGGTACGGCATGTGAGGTTCATGCTCCATCACACTGCTGGGTTTCCCTCACGTATCCATCCACCTAACCACATACACAGTCTGCGGCCTGTAATGCACCACCCATATGTAAGCTGCGACATCCACCCTGCGCTTCGCCTTCATCGCTTCAGGGCTAGTGAAGGTCATCTTCGAGCGCATGATCCTGCCTGAGATGCAGCGGCTCATCAGCGAGGGGGCAGTGGACAGCAAGGGTGTGGCAATGCCGAAGACAAGTGCCACAAAGGTGACCAAACAGAGTTGTTGGTAAGGGTAGAGGGTTGAGGGTCGAGTCCAGGGTTTCGGACGAGTGATGATATTTGCATTTGATGCCCTGCACATGAAGCAGGTTTCTGTGCAAAGAGTCGGCTTCCTGGGTTCCATGAGCAACATGCATGTAGGCTGCATGCCTGTTTGCAACCTTTGCTCGCGTCATCCTCTGCAAGCCTGCCGACTGGGCCTACTTTGGCCTGTGCAGTTGCTGCTTGACGGCTCACTCCTGCTGGATGCGACGGGCCTTGTTGTGTGTGTGGGCTATGATGCAGGCGCCGCGCCTGGCAGATACCCTGTATGATGAGTGGAAGAAAAGCATGGTGCGTGGAATGGTCGTGGGCGTCAACATTCCGCTTGTGGATGACCTGACCAGCGAAGCCAACACCAAGGTATGTGCAGTGCGCACTTGGCCTAATCTTTGTTATACTGGGTGCAAGAGGTGGCGGTATCGCAATTGTTTGGGGGATCATGGTGTTTAACTAGCTTGTAGCCAGCACCGCAGGGCACAGCACATGTGCTTGTTGAATCATGATGTTGGCTTGCACATCGGCGCTTCAATATGCTTGCACCATTGTGGTTCTGTTTAACATATCGCCAGCCTCGTCATCGTGAATGCTCGCGAAATGCTGGCTGCTACTCAAATGTCCTACCTTGGCTCACGGCTCAACTGAACAGCAGCCATGGACGCTGCATGCACTTTCCTTGCTGTGCTGCAGGTGCGTGGTACTGCGGCTGGTGGTGGCGCTGAGGTGTGCGTGGTGCCTGGCGTGGCCTCGCCGAACAAATGAAACGGCACAGGAGATTTATGATTAATTTCTTTCCAACACTCAACCTGGAGTTTGCAGCTGTTTTTCTGGCACCATTTAATCCTGGATGTTCGTCAACTTATTGCGCCTGGCGCTGTGTGACTGTGCTGTTGTAATTGCATGCAATTATCAAGGGTTGGATGTGTTACATCACAGCAGGAATGTGATCGGTGCTTACTGTATGTATACGATATGGGACAGCTTGTTGAATCACGACTTGCGTGGACACGTGCCTAGTTAATCAGCAACATATTTATAGGTATAATTGAACTTTTTGTGGCTCTTGCATGTGATCTTTTGATTATGCAGCTCCCAGTGTACGACATGGCATGCTGCAGTTCAGTAGCATCTCACCAATCCTCGTGCAGCATGTGCCTGTATCAGCGTGACACGTGTATGTAATATCGATGATCCTCATGAGAAAGCAGATGAACAGATAATCTACAACAGCAAACAACAAACAACAGCGTATGGTGGGTACTGCCACGATGGCATGTATGAAATACAGCCGAACATAATGCGGATGTGCCCGTCCTGCACCATGAATCAATCTCACTGTCACAGCAGTTCAGGGGCGGCAAGGAATTCACGCCACGTCATGCGCGTCTTCAAAGGCTGGCCCGAAGCGTGTGTCGACACATGCGCCGTACTGCAACAGCAACTGGATCAGCGCGGTATGTCCAGACACGATCGAAGTGTACAAAGCAGCCGCGCCCGCATCGCTGCTGGCACGTGCCCCGTGCTGCAACAGCACTGCGGCCACCTCCGCATCCCCAGCCCATGCTGCACGGTAAAGGGGCCAGCTGCCTTGTGCCCTCGCGTCTGCACCATGCGCCAGCAACAGCTGCACAACTGGGCTGCTGTGCCGCCGCCCAGCTGCAGCCAGCAGGGCCTCGTAGGACCGCGCCTTGGCGCTGGCGCCATGTGCCAGCAGCAGGGACACCAGCTCCGCAACCTGATCCATGAGCTCCGCAGCATCGCAGCCACCGGGGCAGGTAGGCCCAGTGCACGTGAGAGGGCATGTCCATGTGCCGCAGCGGATAGCGTTGCTGCTGCTGCCGCTGCCAGCAGCATCGCGCGGCGTTGTGGTGGTGGCAGGTAGGGTGACATCAGTGGCGCTGGTGGTGATGCGTCCGCTGCCTTTGTTGTCTGGCTGATGCAGGGCTCCCTCTTGTGCTGCTTCATGTCCAACAGCTGCCACCCCTGCCGCCAGGTGCCACAAGGCACGATTCTGCGACTGACACATGTAGCAGTTGCCGCACACACCAAGCCGTGCAGGCTCACATGGCATGCCATCCACATGCATCATGCCTGGTGTGGTGGGCCCTCGCTCTAATGGGACAGCAGTAACCGTCATAGGTGTTGATACAATTGATGCGGAGTCTGACTCATCCTGCCCCTGACAGCTGTCCTTTGATGGCATGCTGCAGGAGTTGCCCGCAGCGTCGCAGCAAGTCCCACCAGCTCGGGATGTGGCGGTGAGGCCTGCAGCATACACGAGGGCCAGGCTGTCCATCGCAGCTGCATCCGCACCCGCCTGCAGCAACACACGGCATAAGCCTGTGTCTCCACGTGCTGCTGCAGCGATCAGAGCAAGCCCTCCACCAGGGCTGTCTGCCTGTGCACCGAGGCTGGCCAGATTCCGTGCCAGCTGTGCGTGCCCCTTGCATGCAGCTGTCGCAAATGCATGTGAGAGTAGCTCTTTTGCCAGTGCTGCCGCATGGGGATTGCTGCAGCCGCCGTGGCTGCTGCCGCTGTCCATGCTGGTGCTGTTACTGCACGTCCCATTGGCAGACCTCGCATGCAAGTCCCCTGCTGATGCCACCTGGTCAAGAACCTCGTTCAGCATCTCTCCATGTCCAGCTGCTGCAGCCTTGGTGACCAGCCGCCATACCAGATCAGGGAATGGATCGCCCAGGGCGTCCGCTACGGCCCACAAGGGCACACCAGCGTCACCCTGCAGTAGCTTGAGGGTCTTCACATCCCCAGATTCGATGGCACATACAACCCAGCAGCATATGGCTTCACGTGGTGGACGTTGCATCTCAAGGGCATCCAGCAGCAACGCGCACCCATCTGTCCACCCCTTGCCAGCTGCAATGCTTATGCACTCGAGCAGGCAGGACCGCCTGGCATCCAGGTCGGCCAGCCACCCGCTTTGTTGCAGCTGGCCACTGACAAGACGCAGGGCATCATTGTGCAGGCTGCTCCCAATGTATGCTGGACTTGGACCCGACACCTGCTCCTTGCCCTGCAGCATGGCCTCCACACCTGTGGCCTCCACACCAGCGGCCATGTGCGCCCCAAGCAGCAGCTTCAGTGCAGCCGTGTGCATGTTGCACACAGCTGCTTCAAATACATCAGCGGTCGGTTCCAGGCCTGCTTCAAGCAGCAGCTGTACCACCATTGCATTGCCTGATCCCACAGCCCTGCAGTGCATCACATCGAAACCGCAAATAAGTGATTATGCACATTTACCCTGACTTTGGCATAAGATGCTCATGTCCTTGGCAAGCAACTTGGGTTGCGTGCATGCTGATGGCGACTTCTCTCACCTCAGCAGCAGCTCTTGCGACCAGTACAAAGCTGCCAAGCCCACACTTGCGCTGGGCTTGCGGAACAGCCCGTACAGCTGGTGGTTGGCTGATTTGAGGGGTGGCAGAACCTGTCCTGACAGGAGCTGGCACTGTGGCAGCAGCATGCGTACAACCTGTGTGTGGCCACCATGCACACCCCGCACCAGCGCGAGCCTGCACACAGAAGCAGGCGGCTTGGTGCGCTGCAGCAGCTCGTCCACAACCGCTGCATGACCCCTGACGGATGCATCCAACAGGGCCTGCCACGTGGCTGGCCCATACGCCCAGGGGGCCCCTGCCAGCACGCGCGCATGTCGCCGTGCATGCTCCCATGCTTCGCAAAAGCCCTCATGCCATCTGGTGCCCAGCTCCAGCATATGATGCCACCAGGCAAACTGCGCGCCATCCGGGTCCAGGGCGTCAGGTGCTGCTCCGTCCCAGAGGTTGCTCGCTTGCAGATCAGGTGTGCTGCTGCTGTCCCTGATGCCGGGACCTGGCTCTTCGCAGTTGACTACCGGCACCTGGCCTGCACCATGGTCCAACAGCATCTCCACTAGCGGCCGTTCACCCGCCCGCGCAGCAGCCACGAGCGCGGCATGCCCATCCCCTTGTGCGCAGGCACCAAGTTCTAGCAGCTTTGCGCAGCATGCAGCGTGGCCGCCAGCAGCTGCCAGCCGCAGGCATAAACTGTCAAGGACGCATGCCTGCTCGCCACCGTCCTTGACCAGCACCTCAATGACGTGGGCGTGGCCAGCTACAGCTGCGGCTCGCAGCGCTGCGTGCACTCCCGCGGCTGCTCGCGCACCCCGGGCCAGCACGGCTCGCACCACAGGGGCACTCCCTGCACGAGCAGCGGCCAGTAGGCACATATCCAGGGCTGTTTCCTGCACGGGGTCTACACCACTGGCAGTGATGCTGCCAGATGGGCCACACGATTCCTGGCAGCAGCGCGCGCCGCAGCCCGCAGTCAGCTTTGCGTGCTGTAGCTGTTGATGCTGCAGCCATTCTGCCACAACATGCGGGTCCCGCATGAGCTGCGCCCATGCCCGGCACACCAGCCAAGGCGCGAGGCGTGTCACCTGTGCCCCAATGCACAACCGTGCCCGGCGCTGGTGCCGTATGGCATCCACGCATGGATTTGGATGGATGGACCAGCCATACATCTCTTGCTCCCATTCTGTGCTGCTGTCGCTGCCATGGCCCTGCAGACCTGCGCGCGTTGTGGTGACATGATGCACACACGGCGGCATGTCCGTAGCAGGTGCGCATTCTGCGTGCCCAGCTGACCCCGCTGACCCAGAGTGTAGTGCCTGCCACGTGGCTGCCTCCAGGAGGATGGACAGCAGCGTTGGGAACGGCAAGTCGTGAATGTTCGTGCCACATATGGCCTCAGTGACCTGAGCGGATTCATCTGCAGCTGTACTTGCAGCCCGCCAGGTGCTTGCCGCTCCTGTCGTGAAGGCTCTGCCAGCTTCAGACATGGCTCACAAGCCCTTGCGGTCCCCATGGCGCGGTGCGCTGTATGTGTCCATCCACTCAAACCAATGTGCATGCGATTCAGCGCAATGCCCAGGTTGGCTTGTGCCGTTGCCTCATGGTGCTGCGTAGACAGAACGTGTGCAGGAGCCGTTGGACCCTGCTTTTGCTCAAATGAATGCCCAAGTGCCATGCAAACATGCACTCGTCACTGCATGATGGCATGACAACAGATCTTGACAATTACCGGCTTTGCAAGAAGTTTGCCATACCTCCTTTAGGCATCAGAAGCCAAGAAGAAACAATGGCAGCAGTAGAGAGTTCAGGCACATAAACCCATATGTGTATCGCGTTCCATAACGTGAGAGAGCCAAGAGTCGCGTGGAATGTGAGGTCACTCGTACTGCTGCGTCCTTCTCGTTCAGCCTTTCCCTGATTCTCCTGTTTCAGCACTTCAAACTTGTGCACCGGTGTGGTTGCGTCACTTGATTGATATCTTGATCCTGTTGCGACCAACATGCTGCTGAAAGGCCTGAAGCCCGCAACGGTGGCGTCAGGCGCCCGCATGGCTAGCACCCATCTTCCATTGGCGCTGGGCCCAGTGACTCCAGCCCGTGCTGCCCGTGAATTCAAGGCTTTTCAGCCAGCACACGTTCCAGCCTTGCATCGCCGCACGGGCGCGTCCCCCGTTGCCACCTGTGCTGTGGCAGTCAAGATGGGGAAAGCACCACCTCGTGACCAAGTGTTTACCTCAGACCCAGCCAACAACGTGTCGGAGTACATTTACGAGAAGATGGGCATGAACCTTCACCAGCAACGCGACCACCCCATAGGCATCATCAAGCAGGTACAGTTGGCACCACATGCATGCATCATGGGTTGAGGGTTGTGGCCCATGTCGCCATGACGCATGTGTGCGCCTCAGCTCACGACATGAGCACGCAGCCGGCAAGTGGCATACAGTTTACCTGCCGTTCCATGCTGCATGCTAGCAGGCAGCGGCCAGCATCACAATGTTGATGCACACGTGCAGGCCATTTATGACTACTTCAACACGCGCTACCCTGGCGTGTTCAAGACTTTCGATGACTTGCACCCCGTAGTGACCACTACCCAGGTGCGGAACATGCTTACAGTGGCAAAAAACAGCTTAATAGCATGAGCGACATGCTAGGATTATGACACGTGTTCTGTTCTGCGTCCCGTTTTTCTATGCAGAACTTTGATGAGGTGCTGGTCCCTGCCGACCATGTGTCCCGCTCCCCTAACGACACCTACTACGTGACCAAGGACAAGGTGCTGCGCTGCCACACCTCTGCGCATCAGGTGTGGGCCTAAGGTGCAGGTTGTTGTTGTGCACTATGATTCCGGCAGTACAGCTGCAACCAGGTGCAGGACAGGGCCAGTACACCGAAAGGCAGAGGCAGGGCTGCTCCAGGCGCGCGCAAGCAACATGCTGCAGAGTTGCTGTGGTCCACGCGCACCCACCTAGGGTGGGGCAAGGGGCGGGGGCGGGCGATCCCTGTGGCAGGCACCAAAGCCTGGCTTTGTCTGGACTGCTGCTGGGGAGTGGCGTGTGCGTAGAGTTGAGCCAGAGTGCCTCAATCAGAGCTGCGAGGGGCTGAGCATCCAGACGGTCAAGGACGAACATGGAAAAGGGTTAAACATGCTACATGCCATGCTGTTTCTCAGCGTGCAGTGCGCAAATGTGTGCCTAAACCTGCACGTGCACCTGCAGTGCGAGATGCTGCGGTCGGGTCAGCGCGCATTCCTGGTCACTGGCGATGTTTATCGCCGGGACTCCATTGACTCCACACACTACCCCGTGTTCCATCAGATGGAGGGCGTGCGCGTATTCAGCCCGCAGGTGCATGCACCCCGCAGGAAGCCTTGCTTGCGAGAGGGGGATGCCTCCGATGTGACTTGGGGATTCTCAGGTTTGCATGTCGTAGTTGCTTCCATACTGGCGCGGAGGCCCCAGTGGCCATGTGCATTGCACCTCACTGCATTTGTTACATGCCTGCCTGGCTAGGACTGGGAGGGAAGCGGCAAGGATGCCACCACCTTTGCAGCTGATGAGCTCAAATCTGCTCTGGAGGGGCTTGCCAAACACCTGTTTGGGGACGTGGAATGCCGCTGGTGCGTGGGAGGTGTGGCAAGGGGGCACGGGTGGGGCTGGCTGTGCGGCATCACAATGGTGGGGAAATGCAGCATCAGAAAACACGCTCACTGAGCAAATGGGAGCGTGAAGGGGGAGTGACATGAGCGTGCTGGCATTGGATGACCACTGCTGCTTTGCACTGTACTGCATGCCCGTTTGGGGTTCTGGGTTGAGGGCCGTACCGCACCATCCTGCGTTGTACTGCACTGTACTGCACTGCACTGCACTGTACTGTACTGCACCTTACAGTACTGCACATACCATCATGCATTCTACTGCACTGTGACGCACCATCCTGCACTGTACTGCAGGATTGACGCTTACTTCCCCTTCACGGAGCCCTCCTTTGAGCTTGAGATCAATTTCAATGGTGCGCCCCACTCCTTGCCTGTTGCTTCGGGCTCATTTGGCGGTTTGTTGCTTCGGGCTCATTGGGCGGTTTGTTGCTTCGGGCTCATTGGGCGGTTTGTTGCTGGGCGGTTTGTTGCGGTTTGTTGCTTCGGGCTCATTGGGCGGTTGCATGCTGTATGTGGGCACAACATGTCTGCACAGTATGTAAGGCTGTAACCTATGTTAAGGATGCAGTCCACTGCAGTCGCATGGTTCCTGCTCAGGCATCAGGCTCGATTTGCTGACGATACATGTGTGACTGTCTGCCTGACGCTATGCAGGCAAGTGGCTGGAGGTGCTGGGGTGTGGTGTGATGCAGCAGAGCATCCTGGAAGGCAATGCGCCTGGCGCAGCCGGCCATAAGGCTTGGGCATTTGGTCTGGGTTTGGAGCGGCTGGCAATGGTGTTGTTTGAGGTGCCCGACATTCGACTGTTCTGGTCCAGCGATGATCGCTTCCTCAAGCAGTTCAAGGTGCGCATGTGTGTCACGTGTCATGTTAGCACAGCACGCTATCGTGCAGTATTCGTGATGTTGTACACGTCAGGGCTGTCTATGCGCTGTCTGCTTGGCTGGCTTACTTCTCCCTTGGGTCATGTTCTGGGCCTGTAGGCTGGCGACCTGAAGGCGCGCTTCAAGCCGTACTCCAAGTACCCTCCTTGCTACAAGGACATGGCGTTCTGGGTGTCCCCTGAATTTACAGAGAACAACCTGTGTGAGCTGGTGCGTGTGCGGGCTGCACGGGGTCTACCATTGACACCTGTCATCTGTGCTGCTAGCATCGTATGTCATGGATGGCTCGTGTAGCTGTTTTCTGGTTTCTGACAGCAGGCACACAACTTGTGAGAAATTACTGGCTCCTTGCTCCTGCATGAGCCATCATACAGTATGATGACTGTGCCACATGGCGCAATGCAGGTGCGCGGTATTGGCGGTGATCTTGTGGAGGAGGTGACCCTGATTGATAAGTTTACGAACCCCAAGACGCAGAAAACATCCAACTGCTACCGCATTACATACCGTTCCATGGAGCGCAGCTTGACGGATGAAGAGATCAATGCGTTGCAGGTACAGTGTTTGGTTTGATGACGCATCCGGCTGGCAGGCCTGCATCTGCCTTGATCCCTGCGCGTCAGACCCCTGTGTTCCTCATGCTGGTATTTTTCGCTCCTGTCATGCTGCCTGCAGGAGAAGGTCCGCACACAGACATCCGAGCTGCTGAAGGTACAGCTGCGTTGAAGCACCAGGCCAACATTTTGTTTTTGGGGTGAGCTTATGTCAGTAACCAATTCAGAACAGGCAGTATGCATCTCCCGGTGCTGTGTTTTCAGACCTTGCCCAGCTGCGTTGCGGTGGGGCCTTGCATTGGCTCTTGTTGTCGGTGGGTTCTCCATTTTGTGTGAGAGTGGGTTTTGAGTGATTTGAGAGCAACAGAGGAATCCTGAGTCACATTCCATAGGTGCAACCCCGAGTTTGGGGCAGCTCCTGTAATCGCAGGCGATGGCAGGAACAGTTGGAGTACCTGTTGGGGCCTGTGGTGCCCACATGTAAGGCTGCAGCGTCAACCTGGTTAAATGTCATTGATGCGAACATTCAGCTCATTGAGCAACAGGGATAGCCAAAGATATGTGCGAGAATCACAGGCAAGTCAACACAACGTCAAGAAAAGACGACCACAAGCACAGCATAGGCAAATGTCATCTCAAACTAATAGGACAAGCAAGCGAGCACCGCATAGCGAATAAGTACAGGAACAGCAGTCAGTTTTTCAAAGCCAGGCATCGCAGATCTCCAGAAAAGCCTCACAAATAACAAGCATCAGGCAGACATCTCAGACAGGCACATTCAAGGCAGATGTTTTGCAGAATACTACTGTAACGCACAGGCAAAAGGTAGGCTACTGAATGGGCATGCACCAGATGGGCATGCCAAAGCAAAATTGTCCAGACAAAGTATGAACATGCATGCCACGCATTATACAGGAACAGAAGCAATGCAAGCAAGCAATGTACAGACAAGATATGCAGGCGCAATAGCAGCGACACTCCAGCACTGACAAAACTGTTGTTCATCAACTTCACAGAAGGCACACCAAGGTTGCCGCTCACACTCACTTCACACAGAGGTACTCAATACTCATGAACTCATGGCTACACACGACGCCGAGGTTGGCAGTCATTGCATGCACCCACGCCTGCGGATGCTGTGCGACTGTGCACAGGCCCACGATGCACGCCTGCTGTGGGATCATTTGCGCCTGCCACCTGGGCCGCAGGCACACATCCACCGTGCCATGATTGTTGGCATCTGCTGCACCAGTGGGTCCGCTTGTTCTTCCTGCGGCCGCACTTGTGCCACCTGCAACATTGGTGCCAGTGGCTGCTTGTGCTGCCGTGTTCCCGGGCAGGGGCCCTATCCAGGTGCTGAGGCGCCCAGTGTCGGTGTACTGCATTGACACGGACAATTTGTCACTCACGTAGATGCCGTTGCCAAACGAATTGCCGTTCACTTGCATGGCCTGCGGAACGGGTGCACATGCATGGGGCGCCGTATAAGAGGTCATGTGCTCGGAGGACCATCCGTTCGGCAGCTGGCACAGATGGCCCGCACCCACCACGAATCTAGCATGGTGTGTACTGGACGGTCCTGGCTGTGCTTTACAAAACTAATGACGGGCAGCCCAGAGTGTCAAGAGCAGCAATTGAACTCGACAGAAGGGAGGCCCATCCTTATTCACTGCCTGAGCTCTTTTTTGCGCCTCACTCACCGTCTGGCTCATGCTGCGCAGGCCATGCTTGAGGATACTGTACCAACGATCAATGCCACTGCCGTGAAACACAAGGGAGCTGCCATGCACGGCGACGAGTTGCTGAAACTCCTGCATGCATGTGGGGGTGCAGCAAGGGGATGGGTATGGTAGCAGGTGACAGGATCAATCTTTGGGCAGGAGATTACAATGCGGGGTGGGGAAAACCCAAGATCCACGCTGGCTTTGTGCATGGCAATAGACCTACAGGGAGCATGTACGGCTTGTGCAGCTTGAACAGGCGGCACTTGGTCAAGTCCACGGTTGGATGCAGCTGGGCCTTCAATTCCTTGAACTCCTGGGCACAGGGACCACATCACCACACATCGATGCGAGTGTGCTCACGCTGAGTACCGTGCTGCGCAGCGCCGCCAAAGGCATGCGGCCGTCCAGCGAGTTGCTTGGTGCTGGAGCATGGGGTTTACTGCCTGGCACATTGAAGCGAAAGTGCTACAGAGTTTAGGAATGACGGGCATTGCATGATGCTTTACTCACTTGCGTGCTCATCTCCACAGGGAGCTCTGGGCAGTTGGCTAGCACCCACCACAGCAGCCGGTACAGCTGTGGGCCTTGTGCCTGCCCAGCCGCCTTGATAAGGGCCGCCACCTTGCCATCCTCTGAGATTGGCTTTGAGCCTTTGCTGTGGCAACTGCTGCGAGATGAGGTGGCCTGCTTGGTCTGGGTGGTGGCGTACAAGCGGCAAGATGGTTTTCAGCCATAAAAATATGCATGATGCGAACTATTGTGATACAATACCCCAAACTCTGCTTCCTTTCAAGGTAGAAGCCATGCCTCACATGTCGCAGTGCCTTTGGGGCATAGCCACACCTTGGACCCACCTGGAAAGGGTCGTGGTTGTCATCGCACCAGTTGACACCCCCCTTGTTCCAGCGCCAGTCATGCCATGAGAAAGCAATTGCGGCACGGCGTGCAGCGGGGCTCCTTCCAGCTTCTTGCCTTGCTCGCTCCTCCTCCTCCTCAGCTGCGGCATGCTCTTCAGCAGTCAGCTTCTCACACTGCAGGGTTGCAGCAGCAAGCACATGCCAGGCAGTGAAAAGAAGGATCAGTATCAGATGGCACTGACCGCCAGCCTGAGATTCACAGTGCTAATGCCAAGCCAGGCACAGCACACCTTGAGCAGCCGAATGAGTTCCGCCTCGCTTTTGCATGCCTTCATGTCAGCCACGGGCGGCAGGGCATACAGTGCCTCCTGTGCATAACATCAAAACTCAGCTGTTATGAACGACTGTCAAGTGCCGTCAGAGCCTTAGTGCAGCAGTTGTGCATAAACCACCAAGATTCCCATGCCATGCATCAAAATGCAGTTCTTGCCTGGATCTGAGAGAAGCATGGCTTTCGGTTGGCATCCATGTAATCAATGGGGGCTGGCGTGAACACAAGCTCCTTACGCGAGCTGCTGCATGCGCTCTGTGCCAAGATCACCAACAGCTCGACTGCCTGCGTGGCGCAAAAGGATGCAGTACCGAGTACGTTTCAGAACCCTGACGGGCCAGTGGCCACTGGAGCAGCGACACGCAGCTATGATGCATGCACGCAATAATTCAGCAGGAGCAGCTGCTTTCATTGGGTTTAGAGTTTAGGGCGTTAAGGGGGCGATTCACTGCAACAGAGCGCAAAGCGCCAAAAGTACTTTCCTCAGGACGCTTGTTCAGGTGTGGTACGAGTTCTGCATAGTGTGTGGTCTGCGAGAATTTGTACCTGCACAGTTGGTTCGCACAGGGCTGCGGCATGGGCGGTGGGCTGTGAGCTGTGTGGGGGCAGTGGCACACGACGCAGCGCGCGCACAGGTGTGCAAGGCTGTTCCGCACAATCTCCAGAAATGATAGCAAGTAATTCTTGCAGCCGGCTGAGGCAGGCTGTGTGGCTGCAAACGTACGGCTCTGCAGCAGCAGCTGGTCGGCCTCTGCCTGTGAGTCCACCTGCACCAGTTCAGGTTGCAACGCGAACAGGCCGCTGTCCTGCGCCTCACGCCGGTTGCTGAGGCATTCCAGCGCCTTGGCACGCTGCGCATGTTCGCTCAGCCCAGGCCAGGTGCGCTCCAAGTCACCAGTGACAATTGACAGGAGCGCCTGCGAGCAGCAAGTTGCCATGACACGTCAGCCACAGTAGAAACTGCAGGTCGATCATGTCCGTTGCACGCGACCAAGGCAAGGTATATAAACATAAGAAAGGCAACAGAGGACGAACTGCAGTCGTGCAAGTGCTGCAGATACACCGCGCCTACGTCTACATACCCAGCCCTTGTTCTCACCTTCATGTGGTACATCGTGGAGTCCGCAGCAGGACCTTCACCTGGTCTGTTCCTCCGCAAGTCTGGCCAGTACACCACAGGTTGTGCACTGGCCAGCCCATCATCCGCATGTGGCAAACGAATGCCTACCTGCGTGTTTATGGAAAACAGGAGCAGTTGAGGGCAGTCTATGGATTTTGTACCACAGGCATTCCAGTCAGCAATCATATTCAGGACACAAGGTGCAACTTCTGGGTGGCAAGGCTCAATGTAGGACGCCGAACCTTCGGCAGCTCCACCCAATGGTCGCTAGGTGTGGCCAGGCAGCGCAGCACGCGAGCATTCATGCTAAGCGGCAGCCTTAGCACGACCTGGAGCGCCTTGCCGGGCAGGTTGAACAGCTGCACACAGCGTGCACATAGGGGTTATGGCAATTCATCATTAGTCTCCTAGACATTATCATAAAGCACTGCCGAATTTTGCCGTGATGCAAGCCAAAGGATTAAAGGCCTGCGCACCTCAGCAGTTGGCACATCATGAAATGTAAAACTTATTGCTCCGTCAAGCATCCCTGTCTCCACATGGTAGCCACGCTCCAGAGCATACTGCCATGTCTCCTGCACACCGTACCATACACGATGGTAAGTGAGCAAGAAACCTGGCACACGAGTAGCCCTGTGGTAAGGATGCAATACATAAGTGCACAGGTACATCACACAGCGTGATCACTGCGTGCAGATGAGAGGAGGTGGGGTTCAGTCAAGTAACTCTTACCTGAACAAGGTCACAAAGCGTGCCGACATCTGGACCTTTTGTACCCTCAGCTACTGCATCATCTTCATCCCACCCCATGAGCATGCCGCTGCTAACAGAGCCACTCAGCATGCCGCACTCCTCGTCCTCCTCCTCGTCCATATCGCTGCTCTCGTCCTCTGGCTCATCTGATCCATGTCCCTCTCCCACACTTGAGCTCACGACGCTGGCCATGTGAACAGAAGGCGGAATCGCATGAGCCCTGCCTGTTTTGTGCTGCTCTGCTGCTTCCTGCTTGCTGCCCTGCGCGTCACCTGTGGCTGTAGATGGCCCAGCGGCAAATTGAGCCTCCTCCTCTTCGGATGTGGCAAGATCTATGACCTCTCGGGATGATTTGAAGGAGGTGGCTGGGAACCCCAGCAGCTCTGTCAGCTTGTCCTGCAGTCAGGGCAGGAGCAGAACTGCAGCATCATGAGGAGGTGCAGCAATGATGTTATAATGCGGCAAGTAAGCGGCTTTGAAGCCAACAACAGATCACTAGTAGTATCTGCACACATTAGGCCACTGTGGACATCCTGAGGCATGCTTAGACCTCACAAACCAGGGATCATCATTACCTCCAGGTCCATTCCCTCTGCCTCAAGTACCTCCACCCCCTCCTCGTCCAGCAAGTCAACCAGCTGCTGCCGCACAGCTGCCAGTCTGCCTGCATTAATGGATGTTCCTGCAGCTCTGGCAGCATGGCCTGCACTACGCGCACGTACTGCAGCATGATCTGCACCAGGTGACTTGGGAGCAGGCCGGCTTGGCCCCGACTCAACATCCCTGCCTGTGTGCCACTGCTGCCCCGGCTCTTGCACTTGCTGCGCACTGGTTGCGGCACCTCATGGCGCTGATGCGACTGATGGGAGCAAGGACTGTGGCACAGCAATCGTTGGTGCCTGCGACAGGGGTGCTGCTGTGGCAGATGTCGCCGCAGGTGCAGGCGGTGCTGCAGCTGAAATCTGCGGCCCCCACCCCACAACCTTATGATTTGCCTGTGTGCGCAATGTTTGCACACAATGTTTGCACCAACACTTGCTTGCATGGCCAAACATCACAGCAACATGACAAGCATGATGTCGATGGCACAGCAGCGGAACCAAGTTGTGACCTTGATCACTCACCACCATGCGATCAAATGCATTTTTGGCCTCATATAGAGTGTACTCCCTGCTTGCTTTTGCAAGGTCCACTCGCGCAGGCCCAGCCATGCCGCCTGGCCCTGTTGCGGTCTGGACGTAAACGCGTCCTGCGTGCAGCATGTTGGCCATGACCTGCAGGTACAGCGTGATCAAGCACAGAGAAATGTCAGAAATCAACCCACCGTAGCAGCCCTGCGCTGCGTCAATTCATCAAGAATTTGGCATGCCACATGGAAGCAACTCACCAGCACCAGGATGCTTTCAACACAGAAGGTGGGCTGCCACGATCCTGAGGTCCCTGACGTGGTCAACGCTTCAATGCAAATGCTCCCCCCTGTGTATCAAAGAGCAGCATGCATGGTGGTGGAACGATATGCACAGTGTTGAGTTCATCTGGCAGATTGTCATGGTCTGTTGCTGTTGGCCTTGTTCATACCTGCTGTGATATGACCTGTGTACATCTGGAACCTGCGGCGCGTGTGGCAGCACCAGGTAAGGATTGCGTTGGTGTACTTGTCCAACCCAACAGCATGTCTTTGCAAGTAGCTGCAGTGTGTTCGTTGTGCAACAGCACTTGTTGGCATCGCTGCATACCTGGGCTTCACGATGCGCATCCTGCGGTTGCCATCACAGATGCCGAGTGTTAGAGGTGATGCACCAAAAGCCACTGGTGCCCAACAGCTTGCCAACAAGCAAAGGCTGCAGGGATCAAGCAAGATTTCATGGCATTGCTCACATGAACGGCTGGGCCGGGTAGTCGTCTGGGAACAATATTTCAAATGTCACCTTGCCATCCCCGCCTTGCGCAGCCCAGGCCTGGATCATACAGTAGGAAGCCATTGATCGGTTTACAGCACTACGTGGGGTTCCCCCACAGCCACCAGCACAGCAGTGCGCTAGCTCTGCATGCTGCACAAACTTGCAAGCAAGTACATGCATGTCGCACCTGCAGGTCGGCGTTCAGCTGTCGCCCTGCATCCACATCGTCGTCAAATCTGCTCACGTGGAAGCGCCAAGCGTGCAGCTGGTCTTGGACCTGTGTGGCAGGCTCGCACAGGTGAACCAATTGACACGCCCATTCAGGCTGCAGTACGATTTACACACCATCTCCAGGCTCTCGACTTGAGGAAGTCGCCCTGCGCGTGAAGGTGTGGAACAGCAACAATAAAAAATGCTGGATCTAGCTTTAAAGCGGCAAGCAACAAGCTCAGCACTGTGCTGGCATCCACCTGCAGCGATTTCCTTCTGTAAATGGCGAAACTCCGCTTGCAGCCTCTTGGCTCCCTGCATCTGGAGGTACCTCGGACCCTCTTTGGAAGCCATTGCGCCGCCGATTGCGGGTTTACGAGGAAATCTTTAAGAGCCCTAATCCACCAGCGATGCCAGCGCGGTTTGTAGACAGTGTGGCATTGACAAAAAGCAATGGCAGATGTAATGTAATGTAAGAGACGCCACATGGGCGTACTTGAAGAAGAGGGAGACCACGGG